>BMAF01000002.1:35559479-35639479 GCA_014132575.2 Gasterosteus nipponicus
AGCATGAATGCAGTCGATACATACAAAAATAATTCTAGCTCATCCGTCTTCCAGATGTATGAAAACCCGTCAGTGTTTCCCCGAACTTGGTCCACATCTGGAGCGGGTTGACATGTGATCACTTTTGCTCGTTTTTTTCATTTTCTTTCATACAATCAATGAAGGCTCCTTATTCTTCTTCGTTGGTGTCCTTCCTTTGTTCCCAGGACGCCTCATCCAGATTTTAGTAAAACGCTCAGGAAATCCAAACAGGAAAGTTTGGCTCTTAAGTTCGTTCTATAAGCTGTAAATTGGCCTTGAACTGAAGCTATTGGAATATTACTGTAATAAATTATCACCTGTTTGTCTATAGAAGCATTTTACACAACGGGCAATTAGGAATTTCCCGTTGCATACGCACACAAAATAGAACTAAAAGAGTCAAGATGTCAAGCGCAGGAAGTGACATCATGTCGCTCTTAATGTCTTAAAACGACCCAGATTTAATATCTATGTGAATGTTTCCAACTAAACACTCCTGCTCCTCCAGGTCACCTGCTCATTGCCGGCATGTCTGAGAGGACAGGAGTGTGTTTTATGAAACAGGAAGTGTATTTTGTGTATTTTGTGGAGAAGTATTTTGTGAAATATGACACAACTTCAGACCTTAGTGCAGTTGCACATATTGACTCTCAAACATTGTCAGATTTAGACCTAACTGGCATCCCAAGCAACCAGCCTGAGCGTTAGAGCTTAAAATCCTCATTTCTTACCAGCAGGAACTAAAACCGAATTAATTACAACGTTTTGGTGGATGTAGAGAAGAAAACAATCTGTTTTCCTCAGGAAATACTTTGCTAAATTGATGTAGTGAGCAGATTCATGCTCCCCAGAGGAGCAGAGCCTGACGTCATGACCGGCTGTAAACAGGTGACCCTTGGGGTCACGTGATCCCGAGCCAGGCTTCGTTTCCTGCCAAGGATCCAGCGCACGCTGCCCCTCTTATCCTCGATTAGTGCTAACATGTGAGCAGGGACCTAAACAGCCGGCGCAGCCTCGTCGCCACCTGCACATTCCTCACCCACAATGCACTTCTAGCCTCGGGGGTGTAAAGCTCCTATTTTCTCAACGTGTAAACGGGACTTCCTCTGGGAGACGCAAGCTGCGTTCATGTCAACAGGAAAGACATTAATATTGTTAGCGAGGACTTGTAGGAATTACACAAACCTCTGTATGTTTCAGCATCACCTTTATCATCTTCTATAATACAAGTAGAAGAAATCCAGCCTTGTGATTGGATGACAGCGAGTCACGTGGTGCACAGTATTAATGGAGTGTATCTGTTCACATTGACCCGAGTAACCAACAGTTTGATTTGAATTGCGACGTGATGCAGACAGACACACAAACTGGGACTATTTTCCAGGCTACTGAAATGCGATACACAACGTTTGGTGGCTGCAACTGTTTTGTGCTGAAAGGCAACTATTATACTATTTATAAAAGCAGCGAGGTACTCGAGGCAGCACTTTATCGTGTAGTTCGGCCCGACGCGTAGCGGAGCTGCACTTAAGTACGCTGATGCCTACGATTACGTATAGCATGAGAAAACATCAACAGAGTAACCGAAGATAAATGAATTGTGTTGAGACTTTTTTTCTCTGATTTCTGGATTTCTGAGAAAGTCCAACATTTATGGTTATATGAAATATCTGAAAAAAGTTACAAAAACAAAAAGAGTAAATGTTCAAAGAATTCGAAAAGGTCACAATTGATATTCTCCAAAATATAGTAAAATATCTGAAAACTTGAAAATAATAATAAAATAAATTAAATTAAATTAAATAAAATTGAATAGAAGTGAATATGTAATAGAAGTAATCCCCTAAATATTTGTAAAACATACAATGAGAGTCTTTATTTATGAAACTTACAACAATAGTTCCGAAATACATACAGAATATCTATAAATAATACAAATAATATTTGTCAAGTTCCGTGTGATTTTTCGGGTCGACCACGGTTCTGTTCAAGCTTGAGAAGAGCTTTTTCTCCGGTGGACACAAAGGACAACTCAAGAACTGTTGACTTATGATCCTTTGTTCCTCTTAAGGCGGTTTGGTGGATCAGACACAGAACAGAGCAGCTTGATAACCTTTCAAACACAAAGCAAAACCCATGAATTAGTCGAGTACATTTCGATAATCACTTTCTTGAAGTAATAATAAATAAATGCTGCTGAATTCTCAAACCAAACCAAAATGATTGAGATAAACGTAGGATGAGTCTCCATTACTTCATTTAAATGACACATTTCACTCAGTAAAGCGAAGCATGAACAAACCATAAATCATACTGTCCCACCAGCGTCTCTGGGAGATTAGGTCCTTTTCCTCAGGACCGAGTGAGGACCATCTGAGCACAAACATTTTGTGTTCGTACGCCGGCACTTCCTGTGGGTGGAACGTCCATTAGCGTCCGGGGGGGACGTCGGCCTGCAGTGCTCTGTGCGCCTTGTGACCGGAGATTCACGCAACAATATTTATACAATATGTATAGAAGAAAAAATCTATAACATTTGACAAAAAGAGCAATAACATACAGGAAAATAAGCAATAAAATATAAAAGTGTTATAAATGATATGTGTTTGTTTCTCATCTCCTCCGGACAGTGAGATGTTCATTTAAAGTCTTCATGCCTGGTCTTATATTATGAATCATTGATCAGGAAGTTTGTTCTTTATTTTTAACAGATTTGCAAAAATTTGCAAAAAACAGTTTTCACTTTGTCATCGTGGGTTGTTGTGTGTAGAATGTTGAGGAAAATAATGAGTTTAATCCATTTGGAATAAGGCTGTAACATAACAAAAGGTGGAGAAAGTGAAGCGCTGTGAAGACTGTAAACATTGAGGAGTCACCTGTTGTATCAGGTACACGAGGACGTACCGAGGAACCTGAGCTGGACATCTTTTCTACATTAGTTTCCACTTGGTTTCATTAATCAGATGTCTGATTCCGGTTGCAGGTCGGCCCGTGTGTCGTCATGGTTACGCCTAGAGAGGAAGCCATGTGAGCACTAAATGAACTGCACAGGTTCTTAGAGGGAAGGTGTGGAATGCTGATTGACAGGGTTCTATCAGGCTACAGGAAGTGAGGTTCTGGATTGTGATGATCTCCTGACCGGATCTCAAGACTTCTACGATCACATCCACCAAAGGTAGACCTGCACCTCCAACACAGAACCTGTCACCCATCACGCCTCCAGTTCAGTACCGAGTTCAGATCAGTACTTTTTATGTCCGAGTACGGGTCCAGTCCAGTACTCAGTCCGGGGGATCGTGACTGGTTCTAGTGTGGTGTTGGTGGTTCTGGTGTACCATCCCTTTAGCTCGGTCCGCACCGCTGAGAGAGTGAGGAGCTCTTTTTGTTGCTCCTAAAAAACGACCCCTCCAGGACGCAAGTTTAACATTCATCTCCGTACATCAGGTATTTTCTTTTCTTTGCATGAAATCAGATATTTGCCCCGTTAATATTCTCCTGCTTCCGTTATGCACAGAAAACATTTCATACTTTGACCAAGAAAAAGATTCCTGGGAGGCGTTTCATTACGGGGGGGAGTCCCATGAAGAGTCACAGTGACCCCTAGAGGCCGGAGGGGGGAGCGCAGGGGAGCAAGCATGGGGAGGCGAGGAGAAGAGATGAGGTTGATGAAGATGAAGATTAAGAAAATGAAAACAAAGATGATGAAGAAGGTGAACAGAAGTTGAAGAAGATGAGGAAAAACAGGATGGAGAACATGATGAAGATGAATATGTGATATTGTTAAATAGTTGTAAATATACATATATATATATATATATATAGTCTTAGACACGGCATCATAATATATAAATATACATATAAAGGTATATTGATTGTATAACAAAGCTTAGAGGGGAAGCAGAGGAGCAGAGATGGACTCTGACTGACGGAAAACAGCATCAGAGCAACAGAACAAGAACTAAATCACATACAAGTTATACATTGGTTTTTGAAAGTGTGTATAAAGTATTTTATTATGAATAGAGCGGGAGGGGGCGGGGCAATACACACCTGATCTGTGTGCGTGTGTGTGTGCGTGTGTGTGTGTGTGTGTGTGTCTTTGTCTGTGTGTGTGTGTGTGTGTGTGTGTGTGTCTTTGTCTCTGTGCGTGTGTGTGTGTGTGTGTGTGTGTGTGTGTGTGTGTGTGTGTGTGTGTGTGTGTGTGTGTGTGTGTGTGTGTGTGTGTGTGTGTCACTGTACTCCATAAGATTCCATTCCAGATTAAATGGCAGAGCAACACAATTTTCTCAAGTCCAATTCTTTGAGGCCTATTGTGTCTGTAAACTGGGCCTGAGTGAAGGATTAGTGTGTCTGTTGGGTGGGGGGCAGGCGGGGGCAGGTGGGGGCAGGTGGGGGGCAGGCGGGGTGGGGGGCAGGCGGGGGCAGTAAAAAGATTTTACTTCATCTCACTGGACTCAAATCATCAATGAGGTGGAGAAAGAGAAGAGATAAGAATGTAAAGTGGTGGACTGATCTACACAACATACAGAGAAGAATAGAAGAAGGAGGTGGAGAGGAGGAGAAGAAGGTGGAGAGGAGGACAAGAAGGTGGAGAGGAGGACAAGAAGGTGGAGAGGAGGAGAAGAAGGTGGAGAGGAGAAGAAGAAGGTGGAGAGGAGGAGAAGAAGGTGGAGAGGAGAAGAAGAAGGTGGAGAGGAGGAGAAGAAGGTGGAGAGGAGCAGAAGAAGGTGGAGAGGAAGGACGCATATCTATTGCAAGTCACGAGTATGAGAGTACTCAGAGTACTGCAACTGCAGGTACAAAGTACTTTTGGAGTTCAAAGGAAATATAGAAGGTGTGAGTCTCAAAGAAGACTGGATCACACAAAAGATCTGTGTGTGTGTGTGTGTGTGTGTGTGTGTGTGTGTGTGTGTGTGTGTGTGTGTGTGTGTGTGTGTGTGTGTGTGTGTGTGTGTAGAATGTTGCCAAAACGTTCCTCTTTGATTGTGCCTATAGTTAGGGCTGGCTCAGGTTAGTCCGGACCAGCCCTTAGTTAAGCTGCTGTAGGCTTAGACTGCAGGGGGACTTCTTAGGACACACCGAGCTCCTCTCTCACGCTCTCCTTCTACCATAATTCACGTTTTATTAATGCACATCACTAATTCAGCTTCTTTCCAGGAGTTTTTCTTGTTTTCTCCCCTAGCAGGTCTCCGTAGATCGTAGTTTCTTCTACGTACACCTGTCGTACACCTGCTTACTACTCGCAAATATTGAATCATTTCTGTTATATGAATTATATGTATTGTTCATCTTCTACATTGTTCATTCTGTACACATGACCTCAGTCTGTCCATCAGGAGACGGATCCTCCTCTGACGTTCTCACTGAGGTTCCTTCCCTTTTTTCCCTCTTGGAAGCGTTTCTCACTTGTTGCAGAGTTGTTCCTGTGCTGATGTGAGGGTTTGGGGACAGAAGATGTCGTACCGTGAACCTGGAAAGGATTCACAGCACTGTATGTGTACAGACATGTGTAAAGCCCTCTGAGGGAAATTAATCATTTGCGATTTTGGGCTGTATAAAATGAAATGAATTGAATTGAATGGTGGTGAGGAGGAGCATGGTGGTGCATGTGGTTGGAGACGCCTCCATCAGCTCTGCAGATATTCTGACTTTTACTCCACAGCCACCAGCACGTTGACATTTAGTTTTGAACCAAAATGCTACGACAACAACCGGAGGAGGAATTGCAAAGGAAGCTGACCTTTCACATGGCAGCAACCATGTCCGAGCGAGGCCTGTAAAGGCCCCCACCCCCCCGAAGCTTCTCTGTGAACTTCTTTCACACGTCCTGATGTTCGCTGAAGCTGTTGTGCTTCAACACAACGTTAGAGAGAAAGGAGCCATCATCTTACTTCACAGGCATTTATTTAAGGTCTTGCACTGAGACTCGAATCCTGGAGATTTTAGGACTTTGAGTTTTTGAGGCTCAAAGGCTTTGTGGCACGGTGTTAACCTTCAAACTACAGTCACATCACAGTGACAGAAACACGCCATGACACCTCTCCCAGGATGGACACGCTACAATGATGTCACGTGTACAGAATGAACAATGTAGAAGATGAACGATACATTCAATTCATATGACAGAAATGATTCAATAATTAGAGTAAGCAGGTGTACGACAGGACCACCACCATCACATAGAACCACCATCACATAGAACCACCATCAGATAGAACCACCATCAGATAGAACCACCACCATCACATAGAACCACCATCAGATAGAACCACCGTCAACAGAAGCCTAGAACCGCCGACAGATAGAACCACTGTCACCTAGAACCACCGTCACATAGAACCACCATCAAATAGAACCACCGTCAGATAGCACCACTGTCACCTAGAACCACCGTCACATAGAACCACCATCACATAGAACCACCGTCAGATAGAACCAGAATCACATAGAACCACCATCAGATAGAAACACCATCAAATAGAACCACCATCAAATAGAACCACCGTCAGCTAGAACCACCATCAGATAGAACCACCGTCACATAGAACCACGTCACATAGAACCACCGTCACATAGAACCACCATCAGATAGAACCACCGTCACATAGAACCACCATCAGATAGAACCACCGTCACATAGAACCACCATCAGATAGAACCACCGTCACATAGAACCACCGTCAGATAGAACCACCGTCACATAGAACCACCGTCACATAGAACCACCATCAGATAGAACCACCATCAAATAGAACCACCGTCAGCTAGAACCACCATCACATAGAACCAACGTCAGATAGAACCACCGTCAGATAGAACCACCGTCAGATAGAACCACCATCACATAGAACCACCGTCAGATAGAACCACCATCACATAGAACCACCGTCAGATATGATGATGACAGTAATAATGAGGCGATTCATATTTTAAATAATAATAATGATTGAAGCAGCAGCAGTTGGCAGCGGGGCCACGGTAGGAGGCAGGAACAGGGTCCAGAAAGGCGAGGCGAGAAAGCACCAAAAACTCTTCACAAGAAGCTGAATTATTGATGTGCATTAAAAAAGATGTGGACTACTATAAGACCCCCGGCAGTCAATTAAATTCATTTTATTTTATTTTGTAGAGCCCAAAATCACAAATTATAAATTTCCCTCAGAGGGCTTTACAGTCTGTACACATGTGACATTCTGTCCCGAAACCCTCCATCAGCACAGGAACAACTCCCCAAAACATGAAAGAAAGGGAAAAACCTTTAGGGAGAACGTCAGAGGAGGATCCCTCTCTCGGGATGGACAGTCTAGGTCTATAGCAGCTTAACTATGGGCTGGTCTAACCTGAGCCAGCCCTAACTATAAGCATATGAAAGAGGAAAGTCTTAAGCTTTATCTTAAATGAGCTCACCGTGTCTGCCCCCTTGACTGAAAGTGGAAGCTGCTTCCACAAGCTTCATCACATCATCATCATCATCATCATCACCATCATCATCACCATCATTATCTTGTGAGAACTTCTCGTTGTTCTGGTCCACTCCCTCTTGTTTGAATGCACGTATTTCATGTCGCATTGGATGAGCTGAGCTAAATAGAACACGTGGAAATGTAAACAACCAGGTTCGCTCTGTCCCCGTACCCCCCCACTGTCACACACACCCCTCTCCCTCTCCTCCCCACTGGAACCCTGCCGCCACGCATGGGTGAGGTGAGGGGGAAGGGGGTCAGCCGGTGAAGGACGACATCATTGAGCTCGATGCAGAGCGCCCGTCCGCTGTAATCAGGCTGATGTATTGGCACCCGCTGCCAAGAGGACCTTTTAATTGTGTCCAAACACGCTCAAGCCAACATGCAAATACACACACACACACACACACCTCCCAAGACCCCTGTGTGTGTGTGTGTGTGTGTGTGTGAGTGTGTCTGCGTGTACAGAATGAAGCTGTGCATTGTGGGAGGCTCTTCTCTTCATGCTGTTCAGCGCTTGGTTGCACACACAATACGTTTCTCCTGAGATCCATTCAGCAGTGACCTTGTGTGGGTGAAACTTCCCATGATGCACTGGGGCGGCCTCGGCCGAGCCAAGCTGCTGGAGTTCAGAGGTAACGATCGGTGGGAGAACATCACAACGTTCTGGGTATAAAATCGAATTAATCAGAAAAAAATAGACTAGGACCTTAGTTTTTTCGGACCAAGGCCAAACCTGGACATAGTGTATCAGGACCCTACTGAGACAGCTGTGATGTCCCGCAGTAAACGTCCCTCATCACATCTCTGATGAAGAATGTCCAGCTGAATGGTAAGCCTTGGAGACAAAGAAGAACGTGTGTTTGCAGGAAGGATTGTGGTTGTTGATCTACATATGAGTCCATGAGATGATCCGTAACCTGACGGAGCAAATCACACATCGCGTCAGCCGTGTTTGTGAAGATTGCTTCTCTTCATGAACACAATGCTTCCACCATTGCTGCTGCATTCTTCAAAAACAAAAGGATTAATATGTCCATTTCCCCGACTTTGGTCCCATTTCATGCTTTTCATTTCACGCTCTGCTTCAGTCTATTTATAGGCGGGAGGCGGGAGGCCATTACTGAACTGTGTGTGTGTGTGTGTGTGTGTGTGTGTGTGTGTGTGTGTGTGTGTGTGTGTGTGTGTGTGTGTGTGTGTGTGTTTGATTCCCCAAATATCAAGTCCCAGCAGGACTGTGCTGACGTACAGCAGATAGTTCTCATCTCCTATGATACCTGGTGATGTGTATTTACAAGTTTTGTGAATTTGCCCACAAAGTCCATCAAATGTGCTAATTTCACTTAATTTTCTTGTCGCTTACAGTCAATGCAAAAATAAGCCAGAGATAACATCTATAATTATTATTATTATCATTAGAGCTTCATGTGTTAAAGCTGCATTCTGACCAGCAGGGGGCGACTCCTCGGCTCCCATAGAAGTCTATAAGAAAATGACTCTTGATTTATTCCCTCTGTAAACACGACTTTATGGTCTCAATCTCTAGTTTTAAGTCTTCAACACAGCGTGATGTTCATTACGTAAATGTCCATTTAGAGTCAAACAGACCACAAAGCAGAGGATGCTTTGGGGCGGGGCTACACACTGATTGGCAGGTCTCTGCCAGAGGCATTGACCCGATCACATGGCGATGAGAGCTCTGAAGTAAACTCGCTCTGATTTATGCTGTCGGCGTTGGCTCTGGAGTCCTCTTTCTCCTTAAACTAAATCTGGCTAATAGCACCCGGATGAGGGGGAATTTATTTCCTGCAGTTTAAAAGAACACCACACTTACTTCCTATTACACTTACAAATATTGAGCTCATGCATAATTTAACCTGCCGCCCACATCCAAAATGCTGCAATGCACTTCATTATTTATTTTAACGGCGCTTCAATGATTCATAGGAGTGTGTGTGAGAGCCATCAGAACAGACTGCTGCTCACTTAATTACCAGGCTGCCAGCCCGCTGAGGTTCTCTGGTATTAAACACAATTTAACCAGGATCAGACCCCCCCGCCCCCCAAACCCCCCCCACACACTTTATTTAGTGCTTGCCCATGAGAAGGGAGCTAGCCGTGCTAGCATGCAGACTGTGATTATTCAAAGCGTCTCACTTATGAGCTTCTGATTGTACGGGACGCGCCGATCGATACTGGATTAAGCTGTTGTGTCCACTTACAGCTGATGTAATGGTATAATGGGAGTAATGGATTCCAGTGGGGGGCTCCACTAATCGCTGATTTATGGCCACCACTTAAAAAATGAGACTTATAATAATAAATAGTTTGCAGATTCACTCAGATCAATGTGCCGGGAGGAGCATGAAGACCGAGGAGGTGGATCTCCTCTTTAGAGGAGGACTCAGGGAATCGGCTGAATCAATGTATCAGCCCACTTTAGCACACACACACTCACAGACACACTGTCCGACACTCTGCTAAACGTACGAAATAATAATAGCGCACTCAGTGAAGGAGGACGAGGAGGAAGGTGTCGGGTCCGGTTGTCTCATAGAGACATTTGAGACATGTTTGACTCTTCGTACGTCTCACACCTGTCCACCAGAATTTAGATCAGAGGAGACTCAGACAACCACAGTCAAGAGATATTCTGGGTCTGTTTTCACAAATATTCACTAATTATCTTAATGTTTTACATTTAAAATGATCCAACTCAAGCCTTCAAGATCACGACTTTCCTAAATGTTTGTTCGAATCTGAAGAAATGAACATCATGTTTAATCTGACAGTGGTGCTACGTCTTCAGAAGACCATGAATATCTCCCTCAGGGATTCTCCATTCAAAATACTTCAATTAGAGGGAAGATAGTGATTAGCTTAGCATTCATTAGGCTAAATGCCTGTTTCTGATCAGCTGATCTTAGTAGGGGGAGAAGAGGAGGAGAAAAAATGACCAGTAGAGACAAAATGATGGAAAAAACAAATAACACCAAACAAAAGAGTCAATAGAAAAAAAACTGACAAAAACACAACAAGTGGGAAAAATTATAAAGAAAATATCAAAAAGTTATAAAAAACGATAAAACACAGCAAAAAAACCAAACAAACAAATTAATGTAAAAACAAAAAAATCACTCAAAAATAAAACATGAAAGCCGACAGATTTATGGAACCTTTCATTTGAGCGCGCCTGGTTTGGTTGCAGGAGAAGCTCTACTCGATCTGAGGCTTTCCAACCTGCTCGCAGACAGAAGCAGCAGCCGAGCAGCAGCTCAGTAAACCATGACACTCATCACTGATACAAACCCACTGAGCTCAGATCTATTTCTGCCAACGGGAGACAGTGGAGGCCGGGCAGAGAGAGAGAGACCGGGGGGATGAGAAAACAAAACAAATCCTCTGACATGGCGCCTGAGGCGGATTGTTCAAAGCGGAGGGCATCCCCGCTAACCGGGAAGAGGAGCTCGGATCTGTGTTACTGTGGGGGTCTGTATGCCCCCGGCTACACCGTAATGTGTGTGTGTGGGGGGAACGATGTCGATTCTGTAGCTAAGAAACATCTCGTCATACCACAAAAGTCCTCTTCGTTGCATTTTGAACCTCATAGAGAGGCACCTGGTCCAGGTCCTGCCGGTCCACACAAAGAGAAGCTTCACTTATAAAACAGGCCAAAGAAGGAATTAGAACAACTACTCTGTTAAGGTTAGGCGACCTGTGTTGTCATGGTTACAACTAGTAGCCGGCTGGTAGAAGACTGGTTGAGATCAATCTATGGTGGTGTTTCAGAGATCCACAGCAACAACCCTTCTCTTCGCTTCGTAGAACCTGCTTATCTGGTCCTCTTCGCCTCGTTAAGACAACAACCTCTGGCTGTTTTTTGGCTTCTGCTTCAAAAGTTGCATAACCATGATAAAACAAATGTAACTACACAGGAACTTCTATTAGTATCTTCCTTCTCTTGAGGAGGCTTTTGTGAAGACCCAGAAACGGGTCGTGAGGATTTTTGTCTTTCTGGTTGCTGTAGAGTTCGAGTTCGCCCATTCAACGTCTTTGTCTGATCCCATTGGATTCGACTAAATTCCCGTGGAAATGATTGACAGCTTCCTTAGCCATTGTGGGCCAAAGTGGGCGGAGAGTAAAATGCCGCTCAAGAGTGAGAATTGGCTGTAAATTCAACCCCGAAGCCCCTAACGCATTCCAAAGAAACCAGAAGCTGTGTGAGTCAGTGCAGAAACAGCTGATAGCATTTCATAATTTCATTCAAAAATGGCAAAGGTAGAAGAGATTTATGCTTCCATGTTGGTGCTTTTTGTACTCAATTCTCAATTCGGTTTGGTTTGTCCAGGAGAAATGTTACAGACATACTGGATTCAGCGTAATCTCAGCCAGCTATTTTTCAGTGGATTGTTCAACTTTTGCACCACGAGTGCACAATTTCTGGCACAATACTTACTACACCTCAAAGTTCTGTTTTGGGCATTTTCAAACAGGTCAATGGGGATTTTAGGCTCGCAGGGTGAGAAGCATCATGGAAGCATTTGTATATTTGTTCGGGAAGAGTAGACGTTCCTGTTGGAAGTTGGTCGTGATCCTTCAGGGGGACCCGAGAGAATGAGTTTTAATACCCAGGAATATACTTGATACTTGAATAAAAACTAATTCAAACTGCCTTCAAACTGCCCTCTCTCAACCGAACCAGAGGAAACGGTTTTGAGTTTTGAGGTCTAAGCCAGTTGTGACCCAGATGTGGAAAACTTCTCCAGACCAGTAAAAAAACATTATCCTTCAGATATTTGATAAGAAGTCTATCTCTGTAAAAATATCCGCCTTTGAAGCATATGACGAACCTTTCGTGACATGCTTCATGATTAGGGACTTTTCACACAGTGACAGTCGCTGAACAGCAACAAAAATGCCAAATGCCTTTTACCTCCCGCCTACAACTGCCCACATTCAAAACCAACCACTTCCATCCCGAGGAGGTTCCCTTAAATATATAAGAGGAAATGAATGAATGAATGTATGTCAGTTACATGTGTGTCACAGTTACATGCCTCACACAGACACACACACACACGTGTTAGAAGTCTCTTCTAATCACGGTGGGCCGTCCCGTTGACTTGCAGCTCTGCAGCAGGTGGCGTGTAGTCCAGATGCGGCCGGCGATCCACCGATTTCTGGCACCAATCTGCTGCTTTTGGCGGCTCGAGTAGCCAAACAGAAATATAGATTACACGCACTGTAACGTTTACACTTGCATGCACATTACCTTCTGGCTGTTTGTATCGCACCGCTCCCTCAGTGGGTCGCTGTGTTGGCCGAGTGGCCAGAGGCCTGAAGTAGTGAATCCTATTACAGCGCGATGGCATCCATGATAAGTCGGTAAACAGATGGGGGGCGAACAGAGACTTTAAAATGTCATCTGTGGTTGCCGGGCAGACGGAACAGACTTGTGTCTGCTTGGGCGAGTGATGGGCGGCCGCTGCCGGCTGTTTGGCCCAAAACCCTCACTGGGTAAAAGTCAACAAACAGCTTTTCCATCCTCCAGCTGAACGTTCATCAACGCCTCCCTCTGCACCCAGACCTTTAACTGTCTTCATCTCAGAGCCCCACAATCCTTTGCTTCCAATCCCATTCCACACAGATATTCCAAACTAACTGTAACTCTCCTCCTATTGTTCTTCTGAACCTGGAACTCCTCCTGCATCCAAGACTATTTCCAGCCCTCCAACCACAACTTGCCTCTTCATCCCCCTTTTCTTTTCCCCATTTCTAAACCTTTTCTAATTCAGCATTCAAGGTCTCGCTGTGACACAAATTATTCTCTCAGATCTTAATCACGGCCCTTTATTGAAACCTCCATCCTGATGTTCAGTCGGACCTACAACTCTCCAGGAAACCTTGACTCAGACTTCACGCATCATACAGATCCTCCAAACCTGTCAGGTGTGTCGTGTGTTTGTGATGCTTTTACCAAATCATCTTATTCTGTTTACACTAACTATCAATACTGACTATTTGATTTATTCTAAACCTCCTAAACCGAACCTTCTAATTCGACGTCTACTGTGGCCTGACGGGCCAAATGAAAAACAGTCAAAGCCAGCAGGATTCGTTTGATCAGATCCTAAGTTCGTTCATGCCTTCATCTCCATGTCACTGTTCTCTGCCCCTCTCTTTCTCTCACGGTGACGGTTTCGAGGCTCGTCATCAGTCCGTCAGGCTACCAGGCCGGTCTCAGGCGCCTTAACCAGTCCGTGCATGTTTTTTGGTCTTTAACGACTTAAAACTATACTCATGCATCTAAACCCCATTTTGTCTCAAAGACTATTTTTGCATCATCTAAATCTTCCCAGAGTCCATTATATGAATATATATATATGAATATATATCAGAAAATGAGAATTCAAATGGAGAAGAAGGAGAGAGGCGGAAGGTGGAGTCGAAGCCACACAGTTAAGTACATCCAGTTTGCATCGGGAGCTCCGGGCCCAAATGACAAAAGTCCCCATTACACCAAGATGGAGTCCCTCCCGCCTGCAGCCAGGCTCAGCCGCTCGGCTCCATCCACTATGGAGACAAGAGGCTGAGATGTCCACAGCCACCGGACGGGTTCTGCTTCGTCTCCCGAGACCGTTGAGATGTTACGGGTCAGTTCACGGCGACATGATGAAAGCTAAAGAACTTTGACACTGACGACTCACAATAGCAATAATAATTGTGAAAATAAAGTGAAACTAATAATTCTTACTTTTACAAATAAAACTAGAAATCCTTCACTGAGAAGATCCTCCTGCACGTTATTCCTCTTCACTTCCCTACCGACTAAGTTCACTTCATTAAAT
Source organism: Gasterosteus nipponicus (assembly GCA_014132575.2). Classification (NCBI taxonomy): domain Eukaryota; kingdom Metazoa; phylum Chordata; class Actinopteri; order Perciformes; family Gasterosteidae; genus Gasterosteus; species Gasterosteus nipponicus. The sequence continues at coordinate 35,573,812 of BMAF01000002.1, forward strand.
CGTCTAAAACCTGTAGGAACACTTTCTCATTATAACATGAAAAAGATTTAACTCTTTACGTTGTGTGTGACTGTCATGTTTGAACATCAGAATCAAAGATGAATAACTGCGTCACTGAATTTATATTTGGTTTATTTCTGTAAGAAACATCCAGACAAAGAAGACTTTTATATTATAAAACATTTACATTGGTTCTTTATCTGATGAATTGTGCTTTTATTAATTTCTAATTGTAACCTTAAAACCCTCGTCCCCTCATCGTCTCTCCACAAACACTGGATGTTGTCGCAGTTTCCTAAAAAAATAATATAAAGAAAACCCCACATTGGTGTATTTCAGTTTGTTGGTTTCTGTCGTTTGATCGTTTCCTCCAGAGCTTCTCTCCGGGGACCATGTGGTTTCTGAAACATGCATACGCGGTTACACGCACACTTTTTTTTTTATTTTATTTTATGTTATTACTTGTGATCTGCTGTCTTGTTGTCTACTGTTCACGGTCTACTGTCAAACCGCCAAGTCAAATTCCTTGTATGTTTGACATATTTTGGCAATAGATGTTTCCTGTTTCCTGATGAGCTTCCTGCCAGGTGATGCTGAGCTGCTCATGAAGCCATCTGAGCTGTGGGATTAAAGAAGTCAAACACCTGCTCCAAACCTCTGACCTCTGACCTCTGGAGCAGGAAGTGCCCTGTGGACTGAGAGCATTGAGGCTTTCAGGTCGGGGGGGCGGGCTCGATCATGACCCATAGACGTCTAACAAAAGGAAATGTTGCATCACTCGTCTTTATCCCTGAAGACAAACACAATCGGAGCTACTGTACCTTTCATGAAGCGTGATTGGACGAACCATCTGTTGGTCTGCTGACTGCTGCCAAAAGAGTTTTATTCTCCAGATGACAAATAAAGTGCAAGGAGGCTGTGATGGAGCCACCGAGGAAACAAGTTTACATGCTTTTGTTCAGCAGGAAGATAAACGGTTCCGTAAAGTCGCAAAAAGACAATTCTTTTTAAAATGTCGCCCCCTGTGGACTACAGTGGTAGTGTCTGTCATTCCACTGCAGCCGGTCTCACCGTCTGCCCTCGCAGTCCTGGTTCTGGTTCTCCCGGGCCTCCCTTCCGTGCAGAGGGTCCAGCAGCACGTCCTGGGTCTCCAGAGGGGAGGAGCTCTGTCCTAGAGGAGGGAGGGAGGGAGGAGGAGGAGGAGGAGGAGGGAGCAGGAGGAGGAGGAGGAGGAAGATGGGGACATGTTGCTGCTCCCCAACTCTATAAATATTGGTCTTATAAATAAAAAAAATGCAGCCAAAAAATCAATGCTTGTGCTCGGCTGCCACATGTTCTTCATATTTTAGTGTTTCTGAAGAGAACACGCACGACATTCCAATCATGTTTCCATTTAGCTAGAAGTCAATCTGGAGGAAACACGTAATTGACTTGATGAAGCAGGATCGCACCTCTCTGCTCGGTGGAGCTAACATCAGTTTGTTTTTGTCTGTTTATATGTTTTTGTTTGTCTGTTAGTTTGTTTATGGTTGTTTTTTGTCTGTGTGCTTGCTTGTTGTTTGTTTCTTATTTGTTTTTCTGTTTATCGGTTTGTCTGTTTGTTCATCATCACACAGCGCGCTTTCATTTCCTCATTCATTCACTCTATCAGGCTGATTTTAGCGCAGGTATCGTTTTTCTTCACAGTCCATCAAATATGTCAAATATGAGGACAGATGACGTTGCTGGCGGGCGGACGACGACTCGACCACGGCGAAAACCAGCCCTGTGATCTCACAAGCAAGAGGCTCTGCGTCTGACTGCGATGCCGGAACCGTCGTACTTACGTGTATATTACTTAAATACTGCATGAAACAACAGAGTGTAGAACCACACTAAGAACAAGGGCGAATTATGAAGTCACGTCCACTACAGGGTTGTCATTTTATTTTGACATGCTACAGGAAGTTGTAGTGCAGCAAAGGGCAGAGGCCGTGATCGTAGCCGTGTGGCTTTCCACATATAATCTACATCAATCTGAATCCCCCAGAAAAGCATTTTATGTTCTTTATCTGTTGAACGATTAAGAATCGTGACTTTGTTAAGTTTCTCTAATTCAGTTGATAAAGTTTTGTTTTTACTCTGATTCAACGCTGCCAAGATGTATGTGGATATTAAAAGGAACAAGCGCTCGTATTCCTGGCTGTTTATTCATGTTAACACGTTTTGGAAAGTAGAACACACGAGGAGAACAGTACGCACATCAAACGTCTTTTTGACAAAGTTCATGGGAGAAAAACACAAAATGCACAAATAAGACACAATGTGAGGTTTTTATTCATGAGGATGTGAAACGTTCCCTGTGATTATTGATTATGAATCAGTGTTTCCGTGTCATTATTATTGGTGATAAATTGGTGTTTCCTGCTCATCTGCAGGCTTCTGCTGCCCCCCAGTGTCCCTGTGAGGAACTCCTCACAGGGACACGACATTACTCATAACTGTCCTGTGAGGAAACTGGACATAGAAACGAACATGAATTAAGAACAGACGGTTCTGAGCTTCATCGTGTCCATGAAACATGACGATGAAACATGACGATGAAATGAAACACCGGTTCTCATTTATTGTTTCTCTCTATGTTCCCACAGGACGTTGTTTTCTTTTCTCCTCCCGGGATTTGCCCTCATACACACACACACACACACACACACACACACACACACACACACACACACACACCAGGTATGACCAGGTATGAATATGATGAATATTATGACATCCACTGGATGTCTTCTCATCGAGGAGACTCGTTGAAGATCTTATGCTTCATAAGTCAACATGTTAAAAGCAGGACTTGTTCCTCTTACTGCTACGCATTAGCATGTTGCATTACTGCGCTAGCATGCGTTGTAAATTGCTTCAGGACTACTTCCTCATCACATGGCACCTTTGACCCTCTTTAAAGGCCTCACTGGACTGGAATGTTCCTCTTCAGTCAGGAAGGTTCCTCACTGAGGGAAATGAGTAGTGGAAGTGATGGACGCTGTTTCTCTGATGCTGAGGAAAGGAGCTTCAATGCTTCCTTACTTAGCTCCTTTAGCATAGGAACCACTCCACCGTCCTTTACGTAAGGCAACGAGATGATGTTGTCCCACAATTCCTTGCAGAAGCAATATTTTAATCGTGATGTATTATTGGTCGGTTAACCAACCCGTCGGTTAACCAACCTCCCTTAATGATTTCTAAAACCATAAACATGGAGTTTTTAAGTCAAAGTCCAAATGTTCTGGATCATAAACTAAGAACATGGAGATTTTTAGGTTTAAATAATAAAAATGAAGACAGATTCTGTTTAAACATCAAAGACATTTTATTGGAGACAAATAGAAAATACACTTTCCCTCAAAAGGTTTTACAAAAGTTTTCTGGTTAAAATTCAGTTGTTTTTGCTTCTCCTCAAAGGAAAATTCAGACAAACAAAAAGTCAAAGCCTCCTCAGTCCCATAATACACATTATGTCCTTCACTTCCTGTTTACTTCCTCTTTGTCCTGCTTCCACTCGGCTCCCGTGTCCATGGCACCATTTACACGATTCTAATAGCGTTATATAGATCTGTGGACATGCAGTCCTGCTCCTCAGATTAAAGACACATTTACACCCCACACACTTTGACTGATCTAAGAATGATCTGTTAGAATGATCAATAATCAGCAAGTTTTCACTAAGGGGACCAGGGTCATGGTCCACCAGCCTTCAGCATCCGGACCTACAAAGCACCCAGAGACCCTGAACTCACCGGATCCTCGTCGAGGTCGATCGAAATCAGAAATTGCAGAAGAGCAAGTCAACGTTTGTCACCAGGAACAAGCGCTCCTCTGGGTGAGGGTCTGTTCTGGTTGAGGGTTGCTATGCTCTTTGGGCTCTTTGGGCTTCTTCTTTGCGTGTACATGGATGATATTGAAGTAATCATTAGTGTCTTTTATGAAGAATCAGTTTCTTCTGTTGGATAAACGGACCTCGTAGTCACATGTCAGAGCCATGAGACGTTCTCTTTGATGGCACATCAGTGAAGTCACTCTTTGCAAATCTGCATGAATCATTATTTACAAACCACATGTCAGTGTCACATCCCGTCCTCCTCCAGAGCTCGCCTCATTGATAGAGTCCCAGGGGAGCAGCCGGGCCCGACCTCTTCTCGGTGGTCCCACAGTTCCCAGAGTTCCTTGCGGCGGCCGTGGCGTCGGGAGCCAGAGACCGGCGGTAGGCGGCGGAGAGGCGGTACAGCACGTCGTGTCGGGGGCCGGGGTGGGCGTCGGCCTTCTGCGTCATCAGCATCTCAAACAGAGTGCTGACCTCAGAGAGCAAGGCCCCGCCCAGTGGGCCGTCCTTCTCTGCAGCTTTACCTGGAGGAGGAAGAGGTGTCACTCAAAACCAGACACACTACCTCCAACACAGCCGTTGTTTTGTTGTTTAAACACAACTCACGTACTTTAGTCTTATAAACACAACTCTGTAGTTCAGGTGTCTCAACTTCCTCAAAGACCCGAGTGGATCTTGAATTCTTGCAATAAGCAGAAATTGGCACGTGTGGTTTGACTTTTGTGGGTAAACGGACAAGAAATGAGGAGGACGTTTTTTTACGGAAACAATTTACAGGACATTCTTGACATCCAAGAGATCTACACAACTTTTAATCTGTAGAAGGAATCTATGATCTTATCTCATCGATCATACTTCTTCCTTTAAGTGACTCCTGGTGTTTTACCGAAGGTGGAGAAGGACGAGGAATCCAGGGCGTCCCGGGGAAGGCGCTCGCGCTCAGGGGACGAAAGCCCGTCCGGGACGAAGACGTTGTCGTGGTAATCGGCGTTGAACGGCAGAGAGAGGCGGGCCATCCAGGGCGTGTCGCCGACCTCCGCGAAGACGTCATCTGCAGCGAGAGGAGAGACGGCAGAACCCAGAAGCTTTCAAACTGCACACACGTCCTCCTTCCTGCGTATGTCCTCTACTTCCTGTTTGTGATTAGTACTTCCTGCTTGTAGCTTGTACTTCCTGTTTGTGCTCTGTACTTCCTGTTTGTGTCTTCTACCGCCCACACAACAAGACGTCTCGTCAGAGCTCGTTCTGCATGTCCAAAGACAATGAAAGAGCTTCTCAGTTTGAATCGGTTCACGCAGAAGGTCACGATTATGTGAGTCTCTACAGGCGGTCCAGCATCATGATGATGATGATGATGATGATGAAGATGAAGGAACAGTGAGGTGTTTTATTGGAGATCAATAAACTAAATTAAGTCATTCTGACAGAATATCTCATATTTCCGCATTACATGTGGTTGTAAAACTGTTTTTGAGTCAAACGTGTGATACGTGTCACACATCACTGAGAACAAGGTAACAAAAGCAAACCTGACACACACACACACACACACACACACACACACAGCCTACAGGTGTGACATCATCTTCACACCTGGACAAAGAGACGCTTTGACTTTGGTGTGATTCGTCGTGAGGAAGATGAAGATGATGAAGATGTGGCGGAGAGGAATGTGTTTCCTTCATCAAAGCTTCGACGCACACACACATACACACTGCCGTGGTGTGTGTTACACTGATGCAGCAGCCTACAGGGTTGCGGTGAGTCAGGCGTCACACACACTCTTTATAACAAGATGTAGTCAACTCGACCTGGGACCAGGAAGAGACTTTAACACACACAAACACACACATCTACACACTTTTACGGCTACACACACAAACACACACTACCGCACGCACACATTAACTTGTGCAGCTGAAAGATTTTTAGTTTGTTAGTCCCTATTTACCATGACATGCTAATAACAGTAAAACTATCTGCTATGCTAATACCTCGCTAACAAGCTAGCAGTGAGATGCTAACACATCAGCGTGCTAATAGCCGGTGGTTGTCTTGTGCACTTTATTTATAACCTTTATTTAAATTCCTTCTCATATTTTATTTCATACCGTAGAGTTGGATTGTAAAGTTGTACCATGTTGTCTTATCTGTCTTGTTGTCCATCGCCTCACTGACTGATGTTACGCACCAACCGCCGAGGTTGGACTTTCCTCGTATGTCTGACATATTTTGGTAAGAAATGTTCCTGATTCATCACAGAGAGGAGAACCAAGAGAACCCCCCCAAATAAAACCACTGTCCTGTGGGGAAACATGACATTGAAGGACGCCACGTTGTCAGGACAACACGTGTGTCTGGACGGGCGGAGGAAGTGTGTGAGAGTGGCGTTTCAGACCTGCTCCATCTTTGGTTCTTCTGCACACCGCCCCACAGGTCATGGGACGAGGATCGGCCAATCACAGGAGGCGTTATCAATTATTTCAGAGCAGGACAAACATGTTCAACGTCCTGCCGGGCCAGGAAACCCGGGCCAAGGGGTCAAAGGTCAGACAGTGTGTGTGTGTACCGGAGCTGTGGAGCAGCTGGGGGTCGATGGGTGAGTCTCTCTCTGGTTCCCAGTCCACATCGCCGGCTTCGCTTTCCCCGTGGCCGCTGTCTTTAGTGCTCAGCCAATCAGAGCAGTCCTGACCTCCGTACCTGAACACACACACACACACACACACACACACACACACAGTGTGTCAATCAGATAACGTACACACAACCTGATTCTAACTTCAGCATTTAAATCCAAATAATTACGTGATTACGTGATGGAACGACTCTATTTTGGCTTTAATGTCACCTGGACTGTGGATGTTAATAGCAGGTGATGGAGGAGGAAATGGGGGGAGGAATGGGAGGAGACGGAGGAGGACATTGAGGAGGAATGGGAGACGGAGGAGTAGATGGAGCAGGAGGAAGAGGAGGAGACTGACCTGCGATGAGAGAACTTGTTGCCTCTGAAGTTGGGCCTCGGCTGAAGCTGACCCTCATGGAGGAGAGAGAGCAGCTGGGAGATCTGCTGCAGGGAGGAAGAGGAGGAGTCAGAAGGACGACATCGTCCGTCTGCTGGTTTAATTGATGGAGCAGTAAGTTTTGTACTGGTGGACCTGGTGGACCAATGAGATCTGAACTGTTTAACTGGTAGGACAGATGGGTCTGTACTGGTGTACCTAGTAGACCAATGAGTTCCGCACTGGTTTAACTGGTGGAGCGGAGGGTACTGGTTTAACTAGTGGGCCAATGAGTCCTGTATTGGTTTAACTGGTGGGCCAGCGAGATCTGTACTGGTTTAACTGGGATGGGGATTAATAGGCACATATCTCAGATAAGAGCAGCACAAAGCGATTTCACTGTTTTTAGTCCCTTTGTCACTGCTCTGGCTGACAGCTCTGGATACACACTACACTCCAGGGAGGAAACACACACACACACACGGCAACCTTGTGCGTGCACTAATCCTTTGTTTAGCGGTGGATTCTGCTGCTACAGGAAACAGCTTCTACGTCAGAGCTATTCTTCTGTGGAGGACCACGGCGTCTGCATGTGTGTGTTTTGAGGGGGAAATTCGTACCCGCCCAACCCCCACCCTCCCCCCACCCTCAGGGCTTCCAGCAGGGCTCTGCCCCCCAGAGCAGCGCCTGAAGCCGGCTGGGCCAAACGGGAGGGTTGAGGAAAGGAGGATGCTGGGTAAAACATTTTTTTTAAGCAGCTACTTCCTTTCTGCAATTCACATGAGGACGTCAGACCGGGTCCAGTTCTTTGTCCTCTGTTCTTTGGTCTCCGCCTGATGGGCGTCGGCGGCTACCTTTAACCTCGGTGACGCTTCGAGGCGTTTTAATTTAATACATTATTAGTTACGATGAGTTCTGAGGGGGTTATTATCCTCTTAAAGTAGCATAAAGCATCTGTATGTGTATCTGTTTATTCAAATAGAGAAATGTTGGTAAAATGCTCATGAGACCATGTGGAGAACTTTGAGAATGTTTTACATTACATTTATTATTATTATTATATACTTATTTAAAATAAGAGTTTGTTTGAAATAATTAAGTTAAATAAAAAAAATGTAAACGATTTTCCTGTTTACACCCTAACCCTCCTGAATGAAGCCCCTCACCGTCTAAATGTGGCCTCTGCTCCACTAAACAAAGAATAATAGATGTATTTTTATGCAGTATATATCTAAGGCCTTCTCTGCTGAGCTGATTTCTTTCCCAGTAAAAGTGTTTTTCAGGGCCAGGTGACAGAGTAGCGTGGTGTTGTTTTACACTACAAACACATCACAGCTCACTTAGGACCCCCCATCCTGAGCAAAGCCCCCTCCTCCTGGTTTCAATATGAATGTGATATGTGATATCCGAAAGACTGTGAGAGGGGATTATTGTCTGTGGCACACAAGCACCTGAATAAACGCACTGCTGTCTGCCCCCGAGCTGTCGGAACAACTCATCATGGGTGGGGGGGGGCAGAGAGGCTGCTGGGAGTAATGGAAGCTTTTCTGAGCTGCCACATTATCAGAAGGTAAATGTTTAACTAAAAGGTGATCCGACCTTTTTTAGGCCCATTAGCCTAAAAAGAGATCCTATACCCTAAAAGCAAACAAGCCACATACAGGGTTTGTTAAATCATGGATTCTTAAGTTTAATTTCAGGACCTGTAATCAATGAATTTATGAGACGATGTTTGAATTAACTTACATATGAAAGTTTAGACCTGTACTTTCTGTATATTAATGAGGACTTACCTGCACTTCGGGTGAAGCCGAGGACAGCTCGATGGTGTCTCCAAAGGCGGCCATGGAAAGCCGCACCAGGTCTCTCAGTATCTGCCGGTGCTCTACGTCAGGCTCCCCCCGCCCTTCCGAGGTCCTCGGTCTCCGGAGGGTCGCCTGGGACCCCGACCTTGCTGGCTCAGACTCCTCCCCTCCGGCCTCTTCCCGGCGCCTAAAGATGCTCGAATGGGAGGCCGAAGACGATGACGAAGCGTTCCTGGCTTGGCAAAGAGTCTGCTGCGTTGGGGTTTCAAGCTCAATGGTTCCAGGCTTCCGGAGCATCCTGGTGTGCTGGGTGGCGCCCCCTTCTGGGTATCCCTGGGAAAGGAAGCTGGCGCTCACGACGGATGCCGTTGACGTGTACTGCCTCTCGGTTTGCTCGTTGTCCGACATCCTGGGGGGCGGAGACAGGGGCCAGGCTTCCCTGTCGTCTTTGGGAGACGCATCCTTTCGCCCCCTGATGACGGGAATCAGCTGGATGTCGGACTTCCTAATGATCTTCTGTGGGCGCCGCGGGTGCCGGTCGTAGGCGGACTCGGCCCGCCGGCAGTTGTACGCCCGGCCATCACGCTTCTCTGGGCGGCAGAAGGTCGTTACTAGAGCGACAGCTAACAGCAGAAGCAGGCAAGTTGCCCCGAGGCTCACGGCCAGCATCACGGCGAGGCTGAGCCGGCCTCCGTTACCGGGCGAAGAGTTTTTCAGGTGGTCCCTGAAGTTGACGAAGGTCACCTCCAGCGCAGCCACGGTGGTCATGCTGGGACTTCCCATGTCGGACACGGCAATGTTGAATCTGAAGGTTTTCCCAACGAGCTCGGTGGCATTGGCGGTGTTAACGAACAGCCGGCCCGTCGCCTCCTCCAACCAGAACAGTTCATTGGTGTTACCTTCGACAATGATGTATTTGAGTTGTCCATTCAGCCCAGAGTCCGGATCCTCAGCTTTTAAGGTGTACGCAAGGAAGCCACCAAGTCCTTCTCGGCCCGGGCAATCGATTGGCAAAGCGGCAGATCCCTCCTCCATCACAATCTCCGCCTTGTCCGTGTTGACAGGTATGCTCAGGGAGGCCTTGCCCTTCCTGGGTTTAGGCTCCTTCATGACGGGGCGGTTGTCGTTGACATCCTGTACATCGATTTGCACAGAGGCCGTGCCGGTGAGAGGCGGGTGACCCTGGTCCACGGCCTCCACCACAAAGGAGTAGCGGTGGGACTCCTCGTAGTCGAGAGGGCGCAGGACGGTTATGACGCCGCTAGTCGGGTGGACAGAGAAAGACCGGGTGTCAGCTTCCACCTCGTTGGGGCTCCGTATGAAGTAGGACACCCTCCCGCTGAACTCTAGGTCCATGTCGTTTGCCTCCACTATTAGGGCGCGGTAGCCCACCGCGTTGTTCTCCTCGAAGGAGGCCTTGTAGAGTGAGGTGGTGAAAACCGGGGGGTTGTCGTTCTCGTCCAGGACGCGAACCAGCAGGTGCTTAACGCAGCTCAGCGGGGGGTCTCCGTAGTCCTGGGCCAGCAGCGAGATGTTGTACTGCATCACCACCTCTCGATCCAGACTGCCGTTGGTGACTATCATGTAGTTGTTCCCGTGGATCCATTTTAAGCGAAACGGGCCAGATTCCTTCTGGAGGTGCGCTCTCACTTTGCCGTTATCCCCCGAGTCTGCGTCCGAAACCATTACCAAAGCCAGGAAGGTGTCCTCCGGGGCCCCCTCCAGCACGGTGGCCACGGGGGAGTTGGGTGGGGTCCAGGTCATGTGTATCCTGGGCGCGTTGTCAGTGACGTCTCGGACCTTGACGTGCAGCTTAGAGTGTGCAGCGATAGCGTTGGGCCCGTGGTCCCGCGCCTGCACTATGACCTCATGGGATGCCTGGGCCTCGTGGTCCAGAGACGCTCTGAGGCTCACAGCTCCGGTTTGCGGATCCACGTGAAAGAGTTTCTGAACCTCTGGAGGTGTGTGCCTGCTGAGTGTGTACTCCACCTCCCCATTGGCGCCCTGGTCCGGGTCGGAGGCCCTGAGGTGGATTATGGTGGTGCCGCCAGTCGTATCCTCGGAAAGCTCCACGGTGGGGGTACTGTCCTCAAACGTAGGGCTGTTATCGTTAGAGTCCTGAATGTTAACACGGACTAATGTGCTCCCAGACCTGGGGGGGTTCCCTTTATCCCACGCCACAAGGGTGAGGTCGTACATCGCCTGAACCTCCCGGTCCAGTTCTCTGATCACCACCAGCTCCGCCTGCCTGGCGCCGCCCAGCGACGCCGTCACATCCAGAGCAAAGTGCTGGTTGACGGACAGCGAGTAGGTCTGGAGGCCGTTCGGCCCGGCGTCGGGGTCCACTGCCCGGTCGAGAGGGATCCGCATCCTGAGGCCGGCGGACTCCGAGATCTCCACCTCCTGCAGCGGGGCTGGGAAGCCGGGACTGTTGTCATTGAGGTCCATCACCTCAACGCGGACCCACAGGAAGCTCATAAAGCCACTCCTTCGGTAGAGGACGCTGAAGGCCAGCTCACACAGATCCGAGCCGCGGCACAGCTCCTCCCGGTCCAGGCGGCCCTGGGTGGAGACCAGCCCGTCCCGTGTGCCCACGGAGAACGGGAGGACATTCCTGTGCTCCACCACCTGGAAGTCCTCAAGGGGGCCGCCCTCTTCCCTCTGACGGAGGTCGTCGAGCAGACGGCCGACCCGGGTTCCCGCCGGCTGTTCCTCCCATACCTGGTACCGGATAGTGACGGAGGACTGGTTGGTGGAGCGAACGCCATAGCAGAGGCTCAGAGCCAGAAGCAGGGCCAGCAGCATGATGATGTGCACTGATAATAATACAAATAATCTCTTCAAAAGACAGGAAGGAAAGAAAAGTTTTTTACCATAAATGTGATATTTAAAAGAGTTTTCATTTGATATTCTAGAAATATATTTTAACATTAACAAATTATCGATTTTCTCTTTAAAATGATCTACAGTTTCTTCTCAGAAAACAAAACTAATGAAGGGAAATGATTGTTTTCATACCTAGAACATATAAATGGTCCAAAGGAGACAATCACAGGAAGCAGTAAATTAATCCATTGTCCCTCGCAGCCTTTTCCTTCATCCTCCTCTGCTCACACTGAGAGAAGTGAGGATGTGAGCGTCCACATGAGCAGGAGGAGGGTCCAAAGTTTCACGCTCCTCCACCTTTTAAAGAAACACCACACAGTGACACTTTCACAACTCGTCTCAACCTGCAGACCAGTTTGTTAAAATAGAAACATGGAATTATCAGATCCACAGTTTCCTGACACGATGAAAAGAAACGCCTGATTTTTTATTTGACAAAAAGTGAAAAAAAAACACATTCCAGCACTTCTTCTTCTTCAGAAGTAACTGTGGAGAGGAGTGAGACTGAAACATGGAATGTGATGACAACTAATGGAGAATCAATTAAAACAATGCGCACTGTCTTTATTCATTCAGGAATAATAACACAGTAATTCTGTATATGTTTCCTATTGTGACGTATCATTGATAAGTTGCAGTACCGTAGTGTTCAATTCAAAAAACATTAGTAATTCAGAAGGACTTTGATGTTTACGTTTATTAAATGAAGCGATGTAAACTATTCTGTTTTTCCACATTTATAGATCAGATTACTCAGTTTGAGGTTTAAGATTCGTCTTAAGTTCATATTAAAATGATGATAGTTACAGTTGAGTTGTTATAGATCATTACAGGTCATTTAGCTGACGCTTTTATCCAAAGCGACTTAGGGGATCGGTGTCTTGCTCAGGGACATTTTGACATGGGGCAGCCGAGGGTCAAACCACCAACCTTGCGGTTCCCAGCGCACCCCCTCCCTCCCTCCCTCCCTCCCCCTCGCCACGACGACGCAAAATGAGAAACACAATTATGAATATTTAACGTTGTCTGTATACAGACCTCCTCCCCTAGTTTGTGTGTGTGTGTGTGTGTGTGTGTGTGTGTGTGTGTGTGTGTGTGTGTGTGTGTGTGTGTGTGTGTGTGTGTTTGTGTGTGTGTGTGTGTGTGTGTATAGGTGTGTTTGTGTGTGTGTGTGTGTGTGTGTGTGTGTGTGTGTAGGTGTGTGTGTGTGTGTGTTTGTGTGTGTGTTGTGTGTGTGTGTGTGTGTGTGTGTGTGTGTGTGTTTGTGTGTGTGTGTGTGTGTGTGTGTGTGTGTTTGTGTGTTTGTGTGTGTGTGTGTATGTGTGTGTGTGTGTAGTGTGTTTGTGTGTGTGTGTGTGTGTGTGTGTGTGTGTGTGTGTGTGTGTGTGTGTGTGTGTGTGTGTATAGGTGTTTGTGTGTGTGTGTGTGTGTGTGTGTGTGTGTGTGTGTGTAGTGTGTGTTGTGTGTGTGTGTGTGTGTGTGTGTGTGTAGGTGTGTGTGTGTGTGTGTGTGTGTGTGTGTGTGTGTGTGTGTGTGTGTGTGTGTGTGTGTGTGTGTGTGTGTGTGAACACATTCCAACAGGGAGTTTCTGCAGACACAGGAACTTTATCTGGGTTTTAATACATTTATCAATAGTTGAAAATCATACATTTTTGTCATATTTTGCACACAGAAACATGAACTCAATAATGAATTACATCATCGTGTTAACGATGACCTCACCAATGGAGAGCAAATCAGAGAACGAGCTGGTGACTTCTGACCTCCTCTTCATCACCTGAGCATCCTTTCTCTCCTCCTTAACAGTCATCTCCTCCTCTTTGTCCCGCCTCCTCCTCCCTCGCCTCCTCTCCTGCATCTGTAAACGAGCTTCCTGTTGCAGGAAACAGCCGACGGTGAAGGTCACAGACGGGATGTTGTGTGGAGGAGGGAGGAAACCAGGGGGGAGGAGAGGCGGGAGGGAAACAAGAGCGGAAGTGAAGAAGTGAGGAAAAATGTGAGAGGAGACGGAGAAATCGGAAACACTGCTCCTCCTCTACATCGCCTCTTCTTCTCTGAGTTTCTCATGATGAAAGAACTCTTAAAACCATTGAACTTTGACCTCATATCAATATTGTGATGTAGCATAAAGCTAACAGGAGCTAGCTCCTGCACCCGGCCTCTGGGGTCCACATGCGGCGATTCTTCTTCAGTGGTTCACTTGACGTCTGCAGACGTTTAAACAAGAATCAGAAACTTCTGTATCGAGCTGAAGATGAAATAAAATAATTGATAAATAAATAATCACACAGTGCAGGTTTAATAAATATGTGACAGTCGTCATGGTTTCATATTCTGATTATATACATAGTACTTTTAACAGTAGCAGCACCTGTAACAACAGTATTAGCAGTAGTATCTGTAGTACCTCTGATAACAATAGTAGTAGTATTCATAGTCATAGTAGTACCTGCAGCAGTAGTACCAGTAATACCTGTAATCTCTGTAGTAGCAGTAGAAGTGTATTAGTAGCAGTACCTGTGGTAGCAGTTGTAGTACCTGTAGTACAGGTGTAGCAGCAGCAGTAGTACTTTTAGAAGTACTCGGTGCATTTGAACAGCAGGGACCAGCTGGTGTCTTCTGATCAGTGTGATTGATTCCTCGTGGGTGGTTGTGTGTCTCTGTGTAGCCCTGTGATTGGCTGCGACAGACTCCAATACCTCTGGTACAGTACTTGAGTAGATGTACTTACATGTTGGAATTGTGGAATAACATAAATAAATACACATTTTATGTAACGTTTTTTATTAAATCATAATCAAATAATACCATTTAAAAAAATGATTATTTTTTTAAAGAAATCAAAAAATATAAATGCAGCAGAGCTCGTTGGATGAAAAAACGTTCAAAATAGAAATTAGGTAAAACAATCAATGAAGCAAAAAACTGAAAATAACTTTTAAACTCAATCAAAAACAAAAACCCAAATAAATGTATTTAAAAAAATAAAAAGCTTTGAATTTATTTTAACCATCTCATTTAACGATAATGGTTCTTCATCTGACACGAACACTGATGAAATATAATCTGAAGTCTCACACATCAAAGGCTTAAACACACAAACCGTAAAAGCTGATTTCACATATTCACCCGATAAAGGCCACAAACGTACAGACTGTCACCAGCTTCAGGGCATCTTCTGCTCTCCCTTCCTTAAGCTTCTGGTTGATCAGCTGACCCCGAATCAGTTGGAGCGGAGGGACAGAGACACTCGGAGGCAGCCCAGCTCTTTGTCCTGCATGCCGAGGACGCCCTGGACCCGGTAGTTCCCGTTGGTCAGCCAGGAGGGAACCTCCATGACGGGCAGGTAGAAGTCTGACTGAGGCAGAGAGTACGAACCCTGAACACACAGATCATTGGGGTTAAAGACACCAGGAAGAGAACAAGAAGAACATCAGGAGGAACTAGAAGAGCATCAAGGAGAACAAGAAGAACATCAGGAGGAACTAGAAGAGCATCAAGGAGAACAAGAAGAACATCAGGAGGAACTAGAAGAGCATCAAGGAGAACAAGAAGACCATCAGGAGGAACTAGAAGAGCATCAAGGAGAACAAGAAGAACATCAGGAGGAACTAGAAGAGCATCAAGGAGAACAAGAAGACCATCAGGAGGAACTAGAAGAGCATCACATTCACTTTATTTTCCATAAAATAACATCTGGCGTGAGATCCATTCCTCACGTCTTCAGCCTCACTGACACCACCACTAACACACTGGTCTGGGATCTGCACTCACAGCCTTGAAGGGGCAGCGGCAGGGCAGGCCGTAGGTGTGCAGCGGCTCAGGACAGTCCTGACCCGGAGGGACCAGCTGGTTCAGAAGGTCACAGGCGTCTTTATAGTGACAGCTGCCCAGCTCCTCCACACAGGGGACCCGGACCCAGAAACCGGCCACCTCCTTCTCCAGGGTCACGTTCACCTGGGGGTAAGTAATAAACACTCGAAATACATGACGTGCTCATTACAGATTTCTGAGTGAGGTCACATGTCCTCAGACTCAGACACTGCTGTATGTACTCACAGCCAATAGAGTACTAACACTATACTCAGAGCCCAGTAGAGTACCAGTACTACTATACTCACAGCCAGTGGAGCAGTGAGCTCCACAGATGTGGATCCAGAGGCTGAGGCCTGCATGTCTCCGGGGATGGAGACGGGATCAGGAGACACATTCAGAGTCTTCAGGACAGCTGGAGCATCTGGAGCTCCACAGTTCTTCCAGTCGAAGCCCAAGAGCTGTCCCCAAAGTACACATCAATGCAAGTTTTACTTCACTTCTGTACCTCGTGAGAGAATCCTGGTTAAACACGTCAGAGCCGCATCTGTGGTCGATTCACAGAAAGGACGACTTAGTATTAGAGTAGTAAAGCTGGGACTGCAGTACTACTGTAGTACTACATTACACTTGTACTGCAGTGGCTGTGTACTAGTGTAGTGGTATGTAAAAGTAGTCATGTAACAGTACCGGAGTAATACTACTTAGTATACTCCTAGTAGTGCTACACAGTACTACAGTAATGTAAAAGTACTGTCACGCTGGACTCACCTGAGCCTTTGAGACCTTCTTCAGACCGGAAGTGTTGCTCCTTACCGGAGTTATAAAAAACACCAGACCGACAGTTAAAATCAAAACTGTGTCCATCGTGGACAGACAGACAGACAGACGGACGGAGCGGGCTGACGGAGCGGACTGTCGGAGCCGGGGACGAGGGACTGTCCGGGGACGGAGGGACTGACGGGCGGGCTGACGGACGGAGGACTGTCGGAGCGGGACGAGCGGGCTGTCCGGGGACGGAGGGACTGTCCGGGGACGGAGGGACTGTCCGGGGACGGAGGGGACTGTCCGGGGACGGAGGGGACTGTCCGGGGACGGAGCGGACTGCGAAGGAACAGAGGCGGTCGGTTGTGTTCTTTACTTCCGTGTTTACGAGGGAACCCGTCGGCCACGTGACCCCAGAGCCACGTGACCTGCTCCCACAAAGAGTGGACAGAACTTAAACCGCTGACGTCATCTATCGATATGTTTGTCACAACTGATCACATTTCCTTCTATGTGTTGTGTTACGTCGTAGTAAAAACACACTTTAATTAATTGACGTAAATAAAGAAAACACGTATAATTGAGGCAGAGGAGGAGGAGCTCAAGGGAACCAGATGATGCTGTCAGGGGGAGGAGGAGGAGGAGGGGGGAGAAGAGGAGGATCCTGTCCGCCAGGAGCAGCAGCAGCATCATCAGCGAGCTCCTTCACATGTGCGAGAGGAAGATAGAGAGGTAGAAGAAGAAGGAGGAGAAGGAGGAGGAGGAGAAGAAGAAGGAGAAGAAGGAGGAGGAGAAGGAGGAGAAGGCCTCTCCTCCGCGTAGCCTCACCTCGTGTCCGGGACAAAGGAGGGACTATTTGACCTCTTGTGATGCTCCCGTGCTCGTCCTCCGCGCAGATGGAGGGATGCGAGGAAGAGGAGCGGCACGCGCACATGCACACGGAGGTAACCCGATAAAAGCTCCGAACCTCGTGTATTCTGCACGTGAACGCGCTTTATTAAAGCAGTCCGGATCGATCCGGCTCCGACGGGACGTTTGATCCGGATCGATCCGCCGGCCGGCTTCTTATTGTGGGTCCTTGAGAGGCGGACCCCTCCCTTAAAGAGCCGCTCCCCATCGAAGCGTCATTTCACATCATTATATATTTCATTGTTATATTGTCTTTTTATTACGCATATAAGATCGTTCTGTTCCAGAGAAACGAGCTCAGCTCAAATGTCTCTTTATTAGCACAAATAAATCAGCTGTGACTTCCTCTAATGCCTTGCTAAATTACCAGAGGAATGGAGCTCACAAGCCGCTGGCTCCTCCCTTTTGCCCGCTATGAATAACCCCGAAACCGTTAGTGCCTTGCTTCATTCCCTTCATTCACATAGAGCTCAATATCCTCCTCTAAATAAGGAATTGAACTAGCAACCCGCCTGGCCAATTTATGCTGTGACAACCTCACCCTCAGGTGTATGTCTGTAGATCCTGGGAATTGAACCTACAATCCTAGAAGTGTGGTAATGCCTTGCTTTGGGCATTGACTTACATAAATAGAAATGGACAGCTTTGTTCGGGATTTGAACCCCTAACCTTTTGCTGCCTCCCTCAATTGTTCTTGCTTTTCTTCCTGCAAAGAGGAATGGAACCAGCAGCCTTACTTTAATGAAGTAAATGTAGTAATTTCAAGCATCATGTGTTTTAGCCACTAAACTGAAAATAATCTAACCCCCACCCTTAAAGGGCTGTTAGCCTGATTAATGCCTTGCTCTATTTCTAGTGCCTTGCCTCATCCAAGCATTAAATGGAACATTAGACCTTGTTTGTGCCGTGCTCCCTTGTGCTACAACGGGAGAATGGAACCAGCAACGTAGCTTAGCTCCTGTGTTAGAATCGTTGGAGCCACTGAGACTTTGGGGATTGAACCCTCAACCCTTGATAATGCCACCGACACTCTGAATTTAATGAAATATTATTCCTTGCATTTTAACCGAGTCTCCTGATGGAAGAGCAGTTACTGAAATAGCTTTCAGCAACTGCAACTCCCACAATGCTTTGCCAGCTGCTCTGCGGCTAGGCTAGCTAGCTGCATATTCAGATTCAAGTGATTTTTTATACATGTTGTTATTCCAAATGGAAGGTGAGGGAATCAAACCGCTCACCCTGGCAGGAGTGATGCCTTGCCCTCTGCCTCACTGAGCTCCTGAGGCAGACGTGAGCGGACACAACGGGAGACTGCAGGTAGAGTGGAGGCAGAAATTGGGCCAAGTGCTTCGTGCTGGAGGAGAGAGACACAGAAAGAGACCGTTAATAACCCCCATCACCAGCTTTGTCTCCTCCATCGAAAAGGACCGCTCTCACCCAGCCTCTCGCTGTTTGCCCTCCTGCCCTCTGGGAGGCGCTACAGGGTGCTCCGTTACCGGACCAGCAGGTTCAGGAACAGCACTCTACTGAACTCTGCCCCCCCTGAACTCTGAACTCTGCCCCCCACCTCCCTCAGTGACTGTACTCCCCCCTCCACCCAGGCTTGACTGCCACACACCCTCCTCCAGCCACTGAACATTCGCACTGTTATTGTATATCCATTTCTTACTGTTCATATCTATTTATTCACTTATTACACTTTACATATGCACACACTCTGCACTTTTTGCTACTTTGCACTTCTGGTTGGATGTTAAACTGCATTTCGTTGCCTCAGTACTTGTACCCTGTGCAATGACAATAAAGTTGAATCTAATCTAATCTAAAACATGTCCACTGGAACATCTGTGACCTCCAGCTTCGTCGAGCCTTGTCCTCTGAAACAGCTAGCTGGGCGTGGACTAACTGATCCAGGGTCTGTGTTTTGTCCTCAGTGCTCCAGACTGACGGAGGAGAGAGATGAAGCTGAGAGACAACTCAAACACATCAAGAGAGGTTAGTCATCGTCATCATCCTCCTCCTGCCAAGGCAGATGTTTTGCATTCTCTGTAGTGACCAGCAGGGGGCGACTTCTCTTGTCCCATAGAAGTCTATGAGGAAATGACTCTACTTCTCTGTAGTGACCAGCAGGGGGCGACTCCTCTGCTCCCATAGACGTCTATGAGGAAATGACTCTACTTCTCTGTAGTGACCAGCAGGGCGACTCCTCTGCTCCCATAGACGTCTATGAGGAAATGACTCTACTTCTCTGTAGTGACCAGCAGGGGGCGACTTCTCTGCTCCCATAGACGTCTATGAGGAAATGACTCTACTTCTCTGTAGTGACCAGCAGGGGGCGACTCCTCTGCTCCCATAGACGTCTATGAGGAAATGACTCTACTTCTCTGTAGTGACCAGCAGGGGGCGACTCCTCTGCTCCCATAGACGTCTATGAGGAAATGACTCTACTTCTCTGTAGTGACCAGCAGGGGGGGAATTCTCCTCTGGGCGACTCTACTCTGCTCCCCATAGACGTCTATGAGGAAATGACTCTACTTCTGTGTAGTGACCAGCAGGGGGCGACTCCTCTGCTCCCATAGACGTCTATGAGGAAATGACTCTACTTCTCTGTAGTGACCAGCAGGGGGCGACTCCTCTGCTCCCATAGACGTCTATGAGGAAATGACTCTACTTCTCTGTAGTGACCAGCAGGGGCGACTCCTCTGCTCCCATAGACGTCTATGAGGAAATGACTCTACTTCTCTGTAGTGACCAGCAGGGGCGACTCCTCTGCTCCCATAGACGTCTATGAGAAATGACTCTACTTCTGTGTAGTGACCAGCAGGGGGCGACTCCTCTGCTCCCATAGACGTCTGAGGAAATGACTCTACTTCTCTGTAGTGACCAGCAGGGGGCGACTCCTCTGCTCCCATAGACGTCTATGAGGAAATGACTCTACTTCTCTGTAGTGACCAGCAGGGGGCGACTTCTCTTGTCCCATAGAAGTCTATGAGAAAATGACTCAACTTCTCTCTTGATTTATCTTTTTATCTATTTCTATTTTATCTTAATCTCTAGTTGCGAGTCTTCTTCAATACAGCATGATGTTCATTTAGTCCTTTATGGTCCATGTAGTCAAACAGACAATGAAGCCGGGGATGCTTTAGGGAGGGGCTACACCTTGATTGACAGGTTACATCCTCCTCAGTCCAGATATGGTCACTGCATTTTGACTAGTTGCAAAAAAACAGTTTTCAAAGTTGCAAAACCAGTGAGTGACGCTGCCATGAGACATGGGGTCCCATTACCTGCTCGTAGTAGTGACAGCAGGGAGGGAGGAGAAACGTCAGCGGAACGTGAAGCGTCATCCCGTCTACAGTCAGGCAGCGATACACCCCCGAGTGGGAGGGTTTCACCCAAAGGGGGTTCCTGTCTCCATGACGACCTTGAATCCTGAGGCAATGTATTGATAGCAGATCAGATGCAGAAGGGTGGATGTTGTTGAGGTCACTTTGCTGGAGGTTCTTTCAATTGATTTCAGCCACAGGGGAAAAGTCAGCGATGTCATTCAGTTCACTCACCTGTCTGAGAAACAGGAAGCAGGAGAAGCAACACTGTCACTTTTCCCTCACATGTCACATCCTGGCGCTGGGGTCAGGGTTCATTTATGTGTCACATCAACACAACACTTTAGGAGTTCATTTAGCAAATATCTTTCTATGGGTTTGCTTTTATTCAATTCGGTGTGGGCGCTCATGGTCCTGTGGCAAACCGGGGGATGTGGGGCGAGATTTCAGGAACATACACACTCGTCAGATAACAACAGAAAGATCCTTTTAATTGATAACTTGGGGGGAAACAACACCAGATTCCTCCCGGTCGGGGTCTCCGGTCCTCAATGACTCGTCCTGGGGAACAGCAGAGGCGTGAAAGGGGGGTCATGCTAGCCGCTCGTCTCCCAGGCTCACGGTGTCCTTCCTCCCGTCTGTCCAGCCACCCTCCGTATCAGTCACCTCTTCAATGGGTTGATTGGCTGCAGGTGTTCCCGATGCCGGTTAACACCCCCCCGCTATCGCCTCCCCAACCGGATCCCCCGTCTAGGCCCGGCCCCTCCTCCGGCTTTGCCACAGTCCCCAGAGGAGGACGTTTTAAAACTTGACTAATGAAATATGTCCAGTAGCCTTGATGTGGTTTGTGTCCAACTACGTCCATCAGCGTTTATCAACCGGCTCAAACTAAGCTAACTTCATTCCCATAAACTGTTGAAAGCTCCTCATAAATTATTCTCCAGAACAGACAAAAAATGTGTGGCGTGTGTGTGTGTGTGTGTGTGTGTGTGTGTGTGTGTACATTCTACTCCAACCAGCTCACACATGTCCTGTCCTCAGTGTCTCAGATGGTGATTGAGGAGGTGTGCGTTCTGCAGACTCAGCTGGAGATTGAAAAGTCGTGCCGGGAGAATGCAGAGGCCGTGGCCACGGAGGTCAGACATGCAAACACACACATATGTATACATACATATACATATTAGGGCTGTCATTAGAAAAATAACAAACTAATCTCACATGTATGTTACTTTAAACACAAACTGCAGCCACGTGATCATGTTGGATCAGCTTGTAGATCACGGAACCGGCTCACAAAGCTTTCGTGCAGCTTTTCAGTCAGTGTTGCATATGTGGCTCTTTGCTTGTTCAGGGCGGCGGTGACTTGCCCGCTGGCTTTTAGCAGAGTGGGAAAATGCGTTAAATCTCCCTTTTGAATATGCGCCTTGAACAGCTTCAGTTTGTTGACAAACTATTCTGTGTCCAACAGTGTGGCGGGACAGTTGGACCTCTGATACCGTTCGTTTTAGTTTGTCGTTTTCAGGAGACAAGATTTGAACAGCGTCACTGAGGCCTTTTTTAACACACTCCCCTTCGTTGTATGGCGTTTTATCCCAGCCAATGTTCCTCAGTGCTTCTCTGCCTGACTTCAAAGTGACCATCTTGTGCTTGCGAACTTCCGTCCCTTTGGAAATTCCTGGTCGATGTTAGTGGAGTGAGCTGAAACTTCCAAATGTGCTAATGACGCCTGACATACAAGGCAGAATGGCTATTACGTTCAAGATGAACGCTATATATATATATATATATATTACACATCAAAATGCAGTTATTTCAGCACCAGGATGAAACATTATTTTCAGTTTTGTGTGTGTCTTCATTGACGTCTGTGACCTTTAACCTCCAGCTGAACTCTGAGAACAGGAAGTTAAAGTACATGAGCCTGTCGCCTCGTCCGGGTTTGGACGAGATGCTTCCGAGCATCTCTGACTGCATCGCCATGGACGCAGACGCTGCAGACGGGAGTCCTGACACCTTCACACAGTACCAACTACAAGTTAAAGGTACGTAGTATTATACTCACACAGGTTGAAGGTACAGTACGTAGTATTATACTCACACAGGTTGAAGGTACAGTACGTAGTATTATACTCACACAAGTTGAAGGTACAGTACGTAGTATTATACTCACACAAGTTAAAGGTACAGTACGTAGTATTATACTCACACAAGTTAAAGGTACGTAGTATTATACTCACACAGGTTGAAGGTACAGTACGTAGTATTATACTCACACAAGGTGAAGGTACAGTACGTAGTATTACACTCACACAGGTTAAAGGTACAGTACGTAGTATTATATTCACACAGGTTAAAGGTACAGTACGTAGTATTATACTCACACAGGTTAAAGGTACAGTATTATACTCACACAGATTAAAGGTACAGTACGTAGTATTATACTCACACAAGGTGAAGGTACAGTACGTAGTATTATATTCACACAGGTTAAAGGTACAGTACGTAGTATTATACTCACACAGGTTAAAGGTACAGTACGTAGTATTATACTCACACAGATTAAAGGTACAGTACGTAGTATTATACTCACACAAGTTGAAGGTACAGTACGTAGTATTAGGTGAAGGTACAGTACGTAGTATTATACTCACACAGGTTAAAGGTACAGTACGTAGTATTATATTCACACAGATTAAAGGTACAGTACGTAGTATTATACTCACACAGGTTAAAGGTACAGTACGTAGTATTATACTCACACAGATTAAAGGTACAGTACGTAGTATTATACTCACACAAGGTGAAGGTACAGTACGTAGTATTATACTCACACAGGTTGAAGGTACAGTACGTAGTATTATACTCACACAAGTTGAAGGTACAGTACGTAGTATTATACTCACACAAGTTGAAGGTACAGTACGTAGTATTATACTCACACAGGTTGAAGGTACAGTACGTAGTATTATACTCACACAGGTTGAAGGTACAGTACGTAGTATTATAATCACACAGGTTAAAGGTACAGTATGTAGTATTATACTCACACAAGTTAAAGGTACAGTACGTAGTATTATACTCACACAAGTTGAAGGTACAGTACGTAGTATTATAATCACACAGGTTAAAGGTACAGTATGTAGTATTATACTCACACAAGTTAAAGGTACAGTACGTAGTATTATACTCACACAGGTTAAAGGTACAGTACGTAGTATTATACTCACACAGGTTAAAGGTACAGTACGTAGTATTATACTCACACAAGTTAAAGGTACAGTACGTAGTATTATACTCACACAGGTTGAAGGTACAGTACGTAGTATTATACTCACACAAGGTGAAGGTACAGTACGTAGTATTATACTCACACAAGGTGAAGGTACAGTACGTAGTATTATACTCACGTAAATGCTGGATATCTACCTCCACTAAAAACTAACAAATTGTAGCACTTAAATTGTACCTGTAACGCTACTTATCTACAGCAAGTTGTAAATCGGCTTATTTGATGCTTATTTTTGCACTTTCTTGTTTCTTGTTCTTCTGAGTTTGTGTCCTGATGGTTGAAATGTTCTTATTGTAAGTCGCTTTGGATAAAAGCGTCAGATAAATGACATGTGATGTAATGTGAAACTAGACTCTCTGTACTGCTGCTGATTGGGCTGTAATCTGTATATGAATAAAGTTCACCATGTGCTGTTCCTCTGTTGTTGTTTTCAGAACTGGGGGAAACAGTAAACACCTTATTGGAGGAGAAGAAGACTTTTGTTACTAGGATACATGAACAGCAGAGACGGATAGAAGGGCTGACGTCTCAGGTGAGAAGGCGCAGAAGCAGCTTTCTTCTTCTTCTCTTCTGGTTAGGGTGGTTCTGGTTGATTTGAATGTTCCTGATCTTCAGGTCTGTCACTGTGGTTCCTGATCCGGTGAGTCTTAAGAAATGTGTTACTGCTTTGTGTGGAGCGGTACTGCAGACGTGGCGGCTGCTGGTGAAGCCAATGGAGAGAAAGAGCCGAGCCAAGCGGAGGAGTTTCCTCAGCTCAGCCCGGAGGAGAGAGCTGCGTCGGATGGTCAGTCAGATGGCATCGTGTCGGCACCAAGGATCGATGGTCTCTCCGCTTAGTTTTCGCTTCCAGAATATACTTGCACAGGACGCGGCACAGTGTTCTGTTGGAGAGTCTGAGAACATGATATCTCTCGGCCTCCTGTCAGCGGGCGGCGCTTTCACTGCTTTCCTCACGAGAGACACTTTGTATGTGTGCAGAAGAAGTAACGTGAACGTTGGTGTTGTGTCTTTGGATCAGGAGAAGGCCTTTGACAGGGTGGACCACTCATATCTGTTTTCTGCAGTGGTTTTGGTGCTGGTCCTGTGGTTTGGGTGAATTTATTGTACAGTGGTGCTCTATGAATGGTGAAGACGAGGCCGATCCCTGTACAGCGAGGGATTAGACAGGACTGTCCCATCTGCGGTCAGCTACATAGCCTAGCTTTTGATTCCTTGCTGTGCAGGTTGAGAGGTCGACTCAGTGGTGTCTCAGTGTCGGGGTCTGAAAGCACGCGCGAAGCAAGCGAACGTGATCTAAATTGGACGCCCGGTTGGGGACAACTGGAAGGATTCAGCCAAACAACTTCTCTGGTTCTGGTAGATTTATTTGTCAGATCACAGGTCGAGTATCAGCGCCGCGTTTGCAAAGGCAGGAGCCGTTCTGTCGGCCCGCAGGCCGGAAGAACAACCGACTGACATCAGGAAGAACATTACATTTTGTACTGTTAGATATAAAAGAAACGTCGAGGAGGAGCAGTGTGGTCTCCTGACATTAACGTGAACATAAGGAACAAAGCGTGAGTGTTGTGTGGTGCCTGCTGGGTCTCTGAATCTCATCCTCTCAGACCAGCGTCTGCCTGGTCGCCACTTTCTGCTTTCCCTCTGACCTGCACTCCTCAAGACAGTGACTCCCGAAATGAGCTTTTGATCATCAGGTCCTTGAGGTTTCATCGTCCTCTCATTGTATCTGCTTATGCAGATCATGTTGGTGTCTTTGTCATCATCACCTCAAAGAGCGCACCTTGATCCTGAGCTGGGGGAGTTGTGCATATTCTGTTCCCAAAGTAAAACTCTTAAAAACTTGTCTCCAGGGTCTCTGGGATGCTTTTATGTTTGTTTTGTTTGCCTTTGGTCCATTTGACTAACACGCAGGAACCGGCTCAGAGGGCCAGCAGTGTGGAGCCGGTACCGGTTCTGAAGGGACGGCTGAGCGTGGAACATGCTATGAAAGGATCGGCGATCTGACGGGTTTCTGCCGCATTTGGGCTGCTGAGGCGTTTTATGCACCGTGGGGAGGAGGGAGAGCTGGTCCTTCATCTTTGATGTGTTCCTCGGTTGGATGAGTTGGTTTATTTGTATATTTATCTTGAGTTGATGACGTGACAGGCATCTGTCCTGGATGAAAAAGGACTTGCTCTTCTTCTCCTCCTATGCGATGAAAGTGTTTGTATTGACTATAGATTCATCTTTGACCCTTGACTGACTTCTTTGTTTCCCTGCAGTCTGAGAAAGATCAAGCCGAGATGAAGGAGCTCCGTGAGACTGTTGAGCAGCAACGTAAAACCATCAAGAGATTCAACAGAGGTGACCGACAACAACAAGCAACTGATGCTTCAAAACACACACTTAACCTTCTCTTAGCATGTTAACAGTTGAAACCTGTAACATGTTAATGTGGATTTTTGAGGTTGGTCCGTTGTGTTAGCATGCTAACAGGCTAACCCTCTCCCTGCCTCGTCAGTCTCCACCATGGCGGCCCAGGAGTACGACGGGATGAAGGACCAGCTGGACCTGGAGCAGAGCCTGAGAGTGACAGCTGAGACGTACGCTCACCAGGTGAACGAAGGCTCCAAGTGGGGATGAAGCAGAGAAACGTGAAGAAGATGTGTTCATTGTGTGAAGTCTGATGATGTAACTCATACCTTCTGTTGGATGAACGCTGACCGCTGTTCTTCTGTTATTAATAACTCATGTGTGTTAGTAACCTGATTGAGGAAACCTCATATCCACTGAACTGCAGGACAAGAACAGACTCATCTCCTCTTCTTCCTTTTTCCCCTCCTCTTCTTCTTCCTCCTCCGTCTTTTCCTCTCCCTGCTCTTCTTCCCTGTCCTCCTCCTCCTCTTCATCATCCTCATCCTCCTCCTCTACTTCAGATGCTGGTGAGGCAGAAGGAGGCCAACAGGCAGAGCATGCTGCTGCTGCAGAGCTCTGAGCCCAGTGTTCAGCTCCTTAAAGCTCTGGAGGACGTTGCCACCATCACCAAGACGCTTGAGGAGGAGCGACTGCAGCACCGTCAGGAGGTGAAGCAGCTTCACCTATGACGTCATTCATATGATGTAGGTCTGTCATCAGGGTTACGTCCTGTAGTCTAACTATCGTGTGTGTGTGTGTTCCCTCTGTGTGTAGGTGGAGGCTCTGGAGGCCCAGGTGGAGCAGAACTCTGTGATGAAGCAGGTGGAGAATCTGCAGAGGCAGCTGGAGCTGCTGGAGGTAGAGAAGAAGGAGGTGGATGGACGACTGGAGAAAGCAGAGAAGAAGAACGAGGAGCTGGAGGACCGAGGTGAACACACTGATCAGAGAATGATTGACTCAATACGTCACATTGATTGATCCTCTTTGGATTCTTTTGGTGCATTTTATTATTCCACAAAATCCCCAAATATGTTTCTCATTGTAGCATGAAATCAAAGTTATTGGATCAATAAAACGAGTGATGGATTGAAGATAGATGTGCATCTTCTTCTGTGGTGTTATACAAACCCTGACCTGCTGCAGGAAAGTAGTGTTGAAGTAGTTCTGTAGCACATCGAAGTAGTGTTACAGTAGTACTGGAGTACATAGTAGTAGTGTTACAGTAGTACTGGAGTACATAGTAGTAGCGTTACAGTAGTACTGTCGTACATGGTAGTAGCGTTACAGTAGTACTGTAGTACATAGTAGTACCGTTACAGTAGTACATGCTGGTAGTGTTTATAACTAAATTGTGTCTATTGTCTCCTCAGTCCACAATCTCCAGGAGACCAAGAATGAGGTCACCATGGAGACAAGCACGGCCCTCCCTCCCCCTGAACCTGGGCTCCCCCAACCTCTTGCCCCTCCCCCACCTCCTCCTCCTCCCCCGCCTCCTCCACCCCCTCCTCCCCCCTCCAGATGCAACCCCCTCAGGTAGGGATAGAAAAAAACATGAATGATGTCATCAGTGTGGTATGTTTGAGTGTGTACTCTAGTCATGACACCGCTTCCTGTGTCTCCTCTGGCTTTCTGTCTCCTGATTGGCCATCATGCAGAGTGTCATCAACAAGTCCAACAATGTCTCTAAATAGACATATTCATGCTTAATCTAATAATGGCTCATTGGTATGGTTCTCCCCCTCAGCTCTCTGATCGCCATCATGAGGAAGACCTCCAAAGGCTCCAAGACCTTGGTGAAGGCCGAGCAGCCTGCAGGTGAGTCTCCTGCTGGTCTGTGATCACCGGTGTGTTAGTGTCCTCACAGGCTGTACTTATTTATCGGAGTAGAACTATGAATCCGGTGTGGTTTCTTGTGGACATTTGTAGAGTAATCAATAGTAAACTCGTCTCTCTCCAGCGGGCGAGGGCGACGACGTGAAGGCAAAGGCGGTGAACGAGATGATGGAGCGGATCAAACATGGCGTCGTACTGCGGCCCGTCAAGAGTCAGGAGAAGAAGCTGACCGCGGCACCCAAGGTCTATTTCTTATTTCAGAACTAACCTTAGCTCAATCCCATTATTGATCATCAACGTAGTTGTCGGCGGATCACAATCAGTAGATTAGTCTATTAAGCATTAGTCTAAAATCTCGTTGCATATAGCTGGGATTGGTCACACGTTGTTTACCTCAAATAAGGAGTCCACAAATGTTTCTTTAACTGTGATTCAGTTGTTTCACTCTCACTCCTGTGAGTTTATGGATGTTTGCATTATTTTTTTATGTAAGGTCGCTGCCCCCCCCCCACACACACATATTGCAGACCTTCCCAATTCAATGAACTCACATCACTTTAAAATCCTGTAACTGACGTTGTATCACGCGTGTGTTTTTATCTGCAGCCGCCTCCAGTCTGTGAGGAGAAACCACAGGAGAGCGCCATGGAGGAGCTGAAAGGCATGCTGGTAAAAAAAGGACAATTCAGCAGCAGAAACCCAAAGCTTCATGAGTTAAAGCTGCATTCTCTGTAGTGACCAGCAGGGGGCGACTCCTCAACTCCCATAGGAGTCTATGAGAAAATGACTCTACTTCTCTGTAGTGACCACCAGGGGGCGACTCCTCAACTCCCATAGGAGTCTATGAGAAAATGACTCTACTTCTCTCTTGATTTATTCCCTCAGTAAACATTGTAAACATGAGTTCATGGTCTCTAGTTTTAAGTCTCCTTTGTTTAGTGAACTATGGTCCATTTAGAGTTTGCTGCAGTGTACCTTGTGTTCTCCAGGAGACAGTGAAGAGGAGCCCCAGCCAAGGTTCTCAGGAGGCCGGACCCTCGCAACCAGGGAAGAAGGACAGCGAGCTGGAGGTCATCCTGAGGCGCCGACGCAACAAGGCGGGAGAAGCCGGAGGTAACGGGTCCAAACTAAAGACACTGAGTTATGTTTCAGGTAAAGGTTTTCGATCTTTCATACAACGTCCAGCTGAGATGAGATGAGATGAGTACAGTATCAAGTAAAATACGAACTTTACCTCCACACTACTCCTTTCCGCTGAAAGCTACCGTGCACAGTGACACCCATCAGTGACTAACATGCATCCATCCATCACTGACCCGGTTCTGGTTTTGTCTTCCAGATGATGGTCAGATGAGCCACGTATCGTCCTCCGACAGCCTTAATGGGAGACCCGCCAGCAGCGACTGGGTAGCGGGGGGCCTGAGCGTCCCCTCCGGTGCCGGGGCCCAGGTCAACACGGAGCGACGTGGGTCCGGGCCGGGACCTGTGGTGGCCCGGAGGAGGAGCTCTGAGACGGGCAGAGAGCCCAGAGGTGGTTCCTGGCAGGAGAGGAGGTCCTGCAGCTCTCTGACAGAGAACGAGTCTCTAAGCAATGGCTGCACCAACAGGTGGGAACTGAACCAGCACCTACGCCCTCAGACCTCTGACCTCTGACCCCTGACCTCTGCGTGTCTCCCTCCCCACAGTGCGGCGGGGACGCTCGTACAGACAAACTGGGTCCAACCCGCTGAAGGGGGAGAGTGCTAGAGGGACGTCTGAATCTTGTGATCCGACGGGCGAGTGATGTCATCCGGGTCCGACTGGGGAGGAGGGGGCCGCTCACTCATTAATGGATGTGTGATCCTCTCATCTCTGACACGCTGAAGGAGTGGAAGTCAGAGGTCAAAGGTCGTTATCACGAAGCCCCCCTCACCTGTCCTGTCTTCCGTTGTCATGGAGACTATCAAACAACAAGTTCTATCAAAGATCAATGTCTTCATAGTTTGCATGTTCTCCTCTGATTGATCTGACACCCACTGGTATCGAAGGTGTGAATCAGACTGAAACCTGAAGTTATCGATCACAGACGATCTGTTAGAGCATCGATCAGCTGATTATCAGCTCTGTCTTTGCACTGAGCTTTATTATTGTGAAAACACTTACATCTAAAATACCTTCGTCTGAGCAGAATAAATGCACCTCCTCCTCGTCTTTGTCTTCCTCCTGCTCCTCTTTCTCCTCCTCCTCTTCCCACAGCTCCTCCTCTTCCTCCTCCTCCTCTTCCCACAGCTCCTCCTCTTCCTCTTTCTCCTCCTCCTCTTCCCACAGCTCCTCCTCTTCCTCTTTCTCCTCCTCCTCTTCCCACAGCTCCTCCTCTTCCTCTTTCTCCTCCTCCTCTTCCTCTTTCTCCTCCTCCTCTTCCCACAGCTCCTCCTCTTCCTCTCTCCTCCTCCCCTCCTCTTCCCACAGCTCCTCCCTCTTCCTCTCTCCTCCTCCCTCTTCCCACAGCTCCCTCCCTCGTCTTTCTCCTCCTCCTCTTCCCACAGCTCCTCCCTCTTCTTCTTTCGCTCCTCCCTCCTCTCCTCCTCCTCTTCCCACAGCTCCTCCTTCTTCTTCCCACAGCTCCTCCCTCTTTCCTCCCTCTTCCTCTTCGCCTCCTCCCTCCCCCCAGCTCCTCCTCCCTTTCTCCTCTTCCTCCTCCACTTTGTCTTCCTCCTCCTAAGATCTTTACATTTAGAAACTTCTGATGCCATTTAGTGAAAAGGGTTCGTCCTCTGGGGATCACGACCAGTAACTCAACTCACTGTGGAACGTTTTAGATGAGCAGCTGAGACGCTGTGCTCTGTTTGGCTCCTTACGATAGCGTCCCTCGTGACTGATGAGAGAAGATGGTTCTATAGAGTTCTTCATGATCATCAGTGCCACCGGGTCAGACATCCTCCAGGTTCACCAGGATCTCCTTCCACAAAGAAGGTGGAGGCCCGATGGAGTCCAGTCCACCATGGACGGACCAAGAGGAGACCCAGGACTTGGTTCTGGATACGTTTGAGGAAGGGAGGCCCGGGAGGACCAGAACCAGGACTAGGGGTCAGTCTGTGAGACCCTCAGTAGAACTAGAGCTTGTCTAAAAGACACTACCACCACAGACCACAGGGGGCGCTATAATCACCACAACATAAAAGATGATCATAGTAACTTTAAAGTGACATATTCTGCCCTTGTTTATTGAAATCAAAGTAAAAACTAAAAAGATTATAAAGTTAAATATAATCAATAGAACCCATGGGTGACAGGAACACCACACCATCATCATCATCATCACCACCCTCTGTTCACCTTAGTAATCCATAATCCATGCTAATAATCAATGTGTGGTCTTTGCTTCATTCTGTGTTTGTGTAATAGGCTGAAAAAATTGTATTAATTTGTAATGGCACCCATCTTATTTTTTTGGAGATACCAATGTTACAAACTGCGCTAAGCAGTTAGCAAGTGCTATTTAGCCATATACCCCATGGTACCGGTCTAGACACCCAGAGGTCTGGACCAGTTACATTCGGTCCAATAGAATGAGACCGCTAGGTTGAAGGATGAACCATCTCTTGGTTCTCTAGTGTGTCCTTGTTCTTCTCAGGAGGTCTCCTAACACATCCAACAGGAACGTTCTCAGGGACGAGAAGTCTCTTTCAAAATAAAG
The DNA here is from genome assembly GCA_014132575.2 of Gasterosteus nipponicus. Classification (NCBI taxonomy): domain Eukaryota; kingdom Metazoa; phylum Chordata; class Actinopteri; order Perciformes; family Gasterosteidae; genus Gasterosteus; species Gasterosteus nipponicus. Next base: position 35,605,369 of record BMAF01000002.1, read on the forward strand.
TAGATCTTTAGGAGGAACGTGGTGCTCGTGTTCTCCGTCTACCAGTGAATCCTGATGATACTGAAGATACGTTTCTCTCCACTGGTGTCTTCCTGCACTGTGCTCCCTTTTCTGATCTCACAGTGCATTCCTTGAGCTTTTATTTTGTAGGGTATATCCATCCATCTATCTTCAAAGCCACTTATCCAGGGTTTCGGGGGGTTGGAGTCAATCCCAGCAACTTTGAGCGATAGACGGGTTTCACCCTGGACCGGTCGCCAGCCAATCGCAGGGCTACACAGAGACAAACAACCATTCACTCTCACATCCACTCACCTACACGTGATTTAGAGTCACCGATGAACCTGATACCCAGAGCATGTCTTTGGACTGTGGGAGGAAGCCGGAGTACCGCAGAGAGCCCATGCATATATATATATATATATGATCAAAATTAGGACTATGTTAAACATTATGCAATTGCATAAAGGCACATTTTTGTTTTTCAGACCAGCTGAAGTTCAGCTGAAATTTTGGTTATGAGTTATATTTAAGTACGATATTTATTTGGTATGTTTGGGATTTTAAAAATAGATGGATTTTCATTTTAGCATCACTGGAAATAAATGGGTGAAAGAAAACTGTGTCTTTCTTTGACGATAAATATCTGAAGTTTGTGGGACCTTAAAGTTAAGTTAAATAAAAAATAGATATTTAATATTTATGGTGATATTTATTTAGGTTTTTCTCTTGTCACAAACCCAAAAAAGAATTTGAAGAACGTTTTGACGATTTCTCTTTTTTTCTTTCAGTGATCAAACCTTTTTAGTCTATCGTGTTACAGACAAAATAACTAGATCCCAACAAGCATAATTAAGTATTCACACAACAAAGGTAATAAACACCTTTGACCATTTACCATTTAACAACACAATATTTAGGAGGAGCTTTACTGACTGATGAAGTCAACTAGTTTAATAGTTTTGGTGCTTAAAGAAAAAAGAAACACCATAATCAAAAAGATATTGTGGAAAATTTAGAAGAAAAATCAATCATCAAGAAATGTAGGTCTCGAAAATAGAAGAAGTATTTTTTAATAAAGAAAAAGACAGAATGATGGAGTAAAATGTTGGGGTCAATACTTTGCAATTGTCTTATAGCTACAATGCAAAGAATAAACAAATAAATAAGAATACTAGGATTCAACTATTTAAAAATAAAAAGATTATATAATAATGAATAAAGATTTGTTAAAGATCTTTTATCAGTACCCAAACAATGTAAGCCGTTTATTTATATAGTTTAAAATGTATGTTTGTTATTTACTTGGGTGGTGTAAACAACACTCCCCACCAGCTGGTGGCGCCATTTCAGCCTCCGCCCACAAACCTCAACAAACGAAGGCAAAGAAGAAGCAGCGCAGAGCAAGATGGCGTCGCGGTATTACCAGGAGATGCAAGAGAGCTTTAGGAGCAACAACAAGAGCCGGGAGTTCCCGGCGCACACGGCCAAGGTGCACTCCGTGGCGTGGAGCTGCGACGGCAGGAGGCTCGCTTCCGGTTCTTTTGATAAGACCGCGAGCGTGTTTGTCCTCGAGAAGGACCGTCTGGTGAGTACGAGCGCGTCCTGCTAGCAGGCAAACGTTAGCCTTGTCTCGGGGAACTAGCTGTTGTTCAGACCAAATATATATATAAAGGCTAGATGTCTTACGGCGGAGTGTAGAACGTCCGCACATGGCGGCCATCTTGCCACAGGCAACTCGCTCACCGATAACATTGTATTGTCAGTGGTACTTGTACTTTTAAATAATAATAACTAGCTCAATTTTCAACCAATTGTCAAACTGTTTGGTTTGTTATAAACGTCAGAGATGTAGTTATGATGTTGCGTACTTATAAATAATATTCTGTTTAATATAATTTTCGTATGATAACCCATGGTTATAATTATTCACAAGTGTAGTGTCATAAATACATCCCTGTACAGGGTGGGGATTTCAACGTGCAGCATTTCTTGATGTATATGACATTTATAAAAAACTAACATACCGAACTATTTAAAAATCGGTTGGAAATTGAGTTATGGTTATTTTAAAAGTAGACGTACCACTACCAACACAACGTTATGGGTGAGCGCGCTGCCTGTGCCAAGATGGCCGCCATGTGCGGACGTTCGATTCCGTTGGCCGGCAACGCGGACGAGACATCTAGCCTTTAAATGTGTATATATATTATATGTATATAATCTCCATGGTTCCGACGACAGTGACATGTTATTTCACAACTTTATTGACAGTGCGGTTGCGTACATCACACTGTGAACACATAAGTGTATTGGTGTTTAAAGGAGCCTTTTCTTTTTTTCTGACGCCATCTTGTTGTGGACACGTGCCGGATATGAAAGGGTTTGTTCAGCGTTCCACATTGTTCGTTTCTTCACGTGTCCTGAGGGCTAGTGGACAAAAGTAGAATAAAGAAATCCAGGATAAGTGAAAAAGGGCAGCTTGACTGTGTGTGATCTTAATCGGTTGCATCGGTTTGCAGAGAAGGAGGAGCTAAATCAATCCAGGTGTGTGACCACGCCTTTCTTAAACAGACCACGGTATCGATCCCAGATTTACTGATGCAGAAATGAAGAGGCTAGCTGCAGGGAATAAATCAGCACGGCTACTTGGGTGGCTTTAATTCAACCTGCTTTCGTGCAACCAAGTCAAAGCTAAATTCATCCAGGATTTATATCCCGGATTAATCCCATATACTGGTTTCATGCAGTAGCCCTCTAATGTGGTTCTTTTAAGAAACAAATAATCCTCCCGAATTCAGTGTTTTCCTAATGAGGGATAGATGTGCACACTTCACACTACCTCGTCCTGAAATAAGCACGTTTACACGTTTATCCAGCATTCTGTTAGTGTAACAAGCAGCTTACTGATGGCAGCTCCGTTCTTCAGGTGAAGGAGAACAACTACAGAGGCCACAGTGACAGCGTGGATCAGCTCTGCTGGCATCCCACCAACCCGGACCTCTTTGTCACGGCTTCCGGGGACAAGACCATCCGCATATGGGACGTCCGCACCACCAAATGCATCGCCACCGTCAACACCAAAGGTGGGTCCCGCCCCTTCTGGAGGGAGAGCACCCGCAAACAGCTGTCAGTCATCATCTGTCCTCTGCTTTCAGGGGAGAACATCAACATCTGCTGGAGCCCCGACGGGCAGACCATCGCTGTGGGCAACAAGGACGACGTGGTGACCTTCATCGACGCCAAGACGCACCGATCCAGAGCTGAGGAGCAGTTCAAGTTTGAGGTGAACGAGATCTCCTGGAACAACGACAATGACATGTTCTTCCTCACCAATGGCAACGGCTGCATCAATGTGCTCAGGTAGGACCACTTCTTTGCTGTATTCATCACATTACATCACTTATCTGACGCTTTTATCCAAAGCGACTTACAATAAGAACATTTCAACCATAAGGACACAAACTCAGAAGAACAAGAAACAAGAAAGTTCAATTTCATCAAATAAGCCGATGTACAACTCGCTGTAGATAAGAACCATTATAAGTCCAATGTAAGTGCTCCAGTTAGTGTGTTAGTGGAGGTAGAGTCTGAAGATGTGAAGGCTCTCTGTGGTCCTGATGTCTTCAGAGACCTCCTTCCACCATTTAGGAGCAGGACAGCAAAGAGTGGAGATCTAGTGGAGTGTTTTGCTCTCAGTGAGGAGGAACAAGCAGTTTATCACATGCAGAGCGGAGAGGTCAGAGGTCGGGATGTCGGGTTGGACCAGGTCCTGGATGGAAGCTGGACCCCATCCAGGTTGGTGGTGGAGCAGCTTCTAGTGAAGATGTAGTCGAGGTGATTGCCGGCTTCGTGAGTAGGAGGAGAGTGACTGAGTGACAGAGCCAAAGAAGAAAGTAGGTGTAAGAGGTCAGAGGTCAGATGACGTCTCTGTCTGGATGTTGAAGTCACCCAGGAGGACGAGCGGAGGGACATCTTCAGGGAAGTTGGACAGGAGAATGTCCAGTTCTTCCAAGGAGTGAATAAGTCATCCTGGGATAGGGTTGCCTCGTTCTTCCATGTATCCATTCTAACACGCACTGGTAGGACCCCTTTGTCTCCATGGAAACCGTCACCGGTCAGCCATCCGTTTCCTCCTCAACCTTTAAAATGTTTCCGCTCAGTAACTGTTGTGGAAATCTCTCACATGCAGAAATGGTAAGCGCCCTCATGTCTGAGGTCATTACGTCATCAGCGTCGTGTTGTGTGTCGTGTCTCCAGCTACCCGGAGCTGAAGCCCATCCAGTCCATCAACGCTCACCCGTCTAACTGCATCTGCATCAAGTTCGACCCGACGGGGAAGTACTTTGCAACAGGAAGCGCAGACGCGCTGGTCAGCCTGTGGAACGTGGAGGAGCTGGTGTGCGTCCGCTGCTTCTCCAGGTTTGTGTCCCGTGAGGTCACAGTTCAACCCTCCTATCGAATGTCATTCTGTTTGAGTAGCTAAAAATGTTGTTCTGAAAAGATGAAAGATGCTTTAGTTGGAAAACATTCAGTTGGTGTTCACGTATTGACGTGTAGTTACCTGAAATGTTTAGCTGTACTCGTAGTGAAATACTGACTCCGCCCCCTTCTTGTACTCATGACATCACCGTTGACTCTTCTGCAGGCTGGACTGGCCGGTGAGGACGCTGAGCTTCAGCCACGATGGGAAGATGCTGGCCTCGGCCTCGGAGGACCACTTCATTGACATCGCCGAGGTGGAGACGGGTCAGTGAGGGACGGAGACCGTCGATGCGTCTCTGCGTTCATTTACCTCGTTTTTTAATGGATGTCCACACTGACCATGAGAGAGAGAGAAGGTCTTTACAGGGTCAGATGGACGTTTATTTTATGCTGCTTACTATCTTTTTCAAAGTCTGATACAATATTTAAAAGCGGAAGCGACTTTTTTTCTCTTCTCTCATTTGAGACTCATTGAGAAAGTTTCTTTTCTAGAATAAAACTCTGTGAACTTTAACCCCTCTAATAAAAAGGGGATTAAAAAACCAGTTCAATGTGGAAATATTTTATTTGTACTGTTCTCAACTTCAAATTTACTTGAAATATGTTTACAAAATGTTAAACTTCAGTGGAAAAGTAAAGTGACATGGAAGTATTTTATAAACCCTTTAAAAAACATGTTCTATATTATAATGCATTAACTCACAAACAAAGAAGGAATTACCCTATTTGAATATAAACAAAACAAATGTATGTGGTTGTTGTGGGGGGCCTGAAGTTTGAGAACCGTAACCTGTGAAACCTCGTGACCGCGTGTCTGTGCGCCTCCTGCAGGAGAGAAGCTGTGGGAGGTGCAGTGCGACTCGCCCACCTTCACGGTGGCCTGGCACCCCAAGAGGCCTCTGCTGGCCTACGCCTGCGACGACAAGGAGGGAAAGTACGACAACAACCGCGAGGCCGGCACAGTGAAGCTGTTCGGCCTCCCCAACGACTCCTGAACCACACGAGGAGGAGGAGGAGGAGGAGGAGGAGGAGGTCCTCTTATACCCAGATAAAAACACACAACTCCCACTGCTGTAATATACTGTTTTTGTGTAAGATAGATGATTGTTTTGATATTAAAATGGGTCTCTTTATGAATACGCTTTGACTTGTGATCTTTGTTAATCCAGCGTTCTGATTGGTCGAGAGTGAGTCATGGGGGCACATTGTTGGGCGATAACGTACAGCACCTGTTCACATTGACCCGAGCGTTCCGTAGCACTGCCCACTCACAGGAACGTTAGATTTTGCGCGACCGTTTAGTTCCCCAGAAATCCCACATTGGATCGGTTGGATCGGTTGGATCGATTTGATCGGTTGGATCGGTTGGATCGGTTTGATCGGTTTGATCGGTTTGGGGAAATGCGAGCTGTTCCAACCGGACAATTCCGGTGGACGTCATGAGCGATGTGCAGCATCGAGACTCGCACGGGACGTTTTCCTCTAGACCACTGAAATGAGATACACAACGTGGCTCCAATTATTTTGTATATTTCGCTGGTAACTGTATTATAAAAGCAATAAGATACTGAGGCAGTAATTTATCTTCAATAATGTAAGTTTGAGGGTCACAACGCCCCGACCCTCTCGTACCGTATAGTTTAATTAAGGATATTTGTCTGCATAGTGAGGATCTGACCAATGAATCCAACTTCATCTGCTTTCTCTACAGCTCATATTTTATCTTCGTTGTCTTTTAATCCTTCCTTTATATTCCAGAATCTTCTTCCAGTAGTTCCACACATTGAGTTTAGTATCATTAAAACATTCTTCACCTGCTTCCTCTCAGGTGTTCATCATCATTCAGCTCATTGGTTCAGTATTTAGTGTTTGTCCACCGCTTCTCCCTGAGCTGAACATCTGCTGCTCCTGAACAAACAGCACATGGATCAAATTTCTCTGATCCATCAGCTGCTGCTTGATGACACAAAATGTACCCATTTGAAAAATGGAGGAGTAACGAAACGATCAATCCATGTTGTTCATTTGTTCATTAAATGTTTGTCATTCAAGGTATTTTTGATGAAACATTTAAAATGTTGTCTTATGAGTAAAGATCCTGAGACGTTCAAATCAGTGAAAAGTATTAAATCACAGTTTAGACGTTGTCATGGCGACGTGACTGCAAAGTGCTGTTCCTTCATATTTACACCACTCAACCACTGACCAGGCGACCCGAGTCAGACCCCCAGCAGGGGGAGGGGTGGGGGGGGGTGACCCGAGTCAGACCCCCAGCAGGGGGAGGGGGGGGTGACCTGAGTCAGACCCTCAGCAGGGGGAGGGCATTGGACGAGCTGGAGAGAGGCCTGGAGAGACGCACATGTACACTCACTCACAGCTTCAGCATCTCTTTCCTGCTCAGATGTTCCTCCTGAACGCTGGAGGAGCAAAGTGCTGTTTGTGTGATGTTGCCGTGCCTCCAGCAGCATCTGTGTTTGATCAGTGTGTGTGTGTGTGTGTGTGTGTGTGTGTGTGTGTTTGCTCAGAGACAAATGAGGCTGCTGATGACTCTTTAACAATGAGTGCATTAGCGTGACTTCAGGTGACATCAGGTGACACCTGAACGCACCTCCAGTGTTTTATTATTAATAATGAGCTGGTTTCTCTCCCATTAATTCATGTCCACCTGACCACGTGACGTCCGTGGGGGCCAATCACCTTATTGATGCTTATTCGTGGCTTTTAATGGGAACCAGAACCTCTGAATCTTTAGCATTAAAACACCGCAGACAATAGCAGACTGTCTCTATATATATATCTCTCTATATTTATATAGATATACATAGATACATACATGTATATATATATATATATATATATATATATATATATATATATATATATATATATATATATATATATATATATATATATATATATATATATATACATGTATATATAGGAATAGATGTACGTACTAGTCCATGTCGCTTTTGGCCAATCAGAGCAGAGGAGAGGCGGGACAAAGACGGGATGATTTTTACTCATTAGGGCAGCAGACGCTCTTTATCTTTTTCACTTTTATCTTTTAAACTGCAAATCTTATTTGTATGAAATGCTTCTCATAAAAGAGGAAGAGGAGCTCAAATCAGAGAATAATAAAGTAGGTGTTTCCTCACTCACAGAGACCTGTTGTGTCTCCATATGCTCCCTCTCTTCCTTCTGTCAGCGAGGAGTGAGGCGGCGAGAGGGAGGAGGGAGGAGGGAGGAGGAGGGAGGAGGAGAGGGAGGATACAGAACGCGCACATCACATGCAGCTCGAGCAGCGGACCGGTCGGATCTCTCTGTCTCATATCGGAAGCTGCAGGTCAGTAAAAACGAACGCGACCACGTGAGGAGGGAGGAGGAGGAGGAGGAGGAGGAGGAGACGTGTAGCGATCTTTTTCCGCGGCAGGAGGAGAAGTGAAGATGGAGATCAGGGGGAGGAGGTGCGCAGCGGGTTAAGGGAGGCTGGTGTTCGTGCGTGTGTGTGTGTGTGCACGCGGCTCTGTGCGCGTCCGTCCGGTCTGCAGGCGGTCAGCGGGCTGCAGGTACCAGGAGGCGCCACCTGGTGATGCGTTCAGGGAACATAGGGAAACGTGGATCACCTCTCCGCCTCTACTCTCCTTCCGGTTTCCTTCTCCTCCCTCCTGTACTCTTCTCCCTGTTTCCTCCTCTCGTCTCGCTCCTCTTTATCCTCTAATCCTTCTCCTCTTCTCTCCTCTCTTCTCCTCCTCCTCCACTCTTCTCTCCTCTCTTCTCCTCCTCCTCCTCCACTCTTCTCTCCTCTCTTCTCCTCCTCCTCCACTCTTCTCTCCTCTCTTCTCCTCCTCCACTCTTCTCTCCTCTCCTCTCCTCCTCCTCCACTCTTCTCTCCTCCTCTCCCTCCTCCCTCCTCCTCCTCCACTCTCTCCCTCTCCTCTCCTCCCCTCCTCCTCTTCTCTCCTCTCTTCTCTCCCTCTCTCTCCTCTCTTCTCCTCCTCCTCCACTCTTCTCTCCTCTCCTCTCCTCCTCCTCCACTCTTCTCTCCTCTCTTCTCCTCCACTCTTCTCTCCTCTCTTCTCCTCCTCCTCCACTCTTCTCTCCTCTCCTCTCCTCCTCCTCCACTCTTCTACTCATTTCTTCTCCTCTTTCCTCCTTTTCTCTTCTTTTCTCCTCTCCTTTCCTCTTTCTACCTCCCTCCTCCTCCTCCTCCTCCTCCTCCTCCTCCTCATGGAGCAGCTCATCGTGTTGATGGACGATGGAGTCTAAATTATTTATAGCTGCCAGCACATCGATTGTTTCAGCCAGCTGTCATAATGTGTGTGTGTGTGTGTGTGTGTGTTTATGTCTGTGTATGTTGTGTTGTGTGTGTGTGTGTGTGTGTGTTTATGTGTGTGTTTTGTGTTTGTTGTGTGTGTGTGTGTGTGTGTCGTGTTTATGTGTGTGTGTTGTGTGTGTGTGTTGTGTTTATGTGTGTGTTGTGTTTATGTGTGTGTTGTGTGTGTGTGTGTGTGTGTGTTGTGTTTAATGTATTTTGTATGGTGTGTGTGTGTGTGTGTGTGTATTTATGTGTGTGTGTGTGTGTGTGTGTGTGTGTGTGTGTGTGTTGTGTTTATGTGTGTGTTTTGTGTGTGTGTTGTGTGTGTGTGTGTGTTGTGTTTATGTGTGTGTGTGTGTGTGTGTGTGTGTGTGTGTGTTGTGTTTATTTGTGTGTGTGTGTGTGTGTTGTGTTTATGTGTGTGTTGTGTTTATGTGTGTGTTGTGTTTATGTGTGTGTTGTGTTTATGTGTGTTGTGTGTGTGTGTGTGTGTGTGTGTGTGTTGTGTGTGTGTGTGTTGTGTTGTGTGTGTGTTGTGTGTTGTGTGTGTGTTGTGTTTGTGTGTGTTGTGTTTATGTGTGTGTTGTGTGTGTGTGTGTGTGTTGTGTTTATGTGTGTGTGTGTGTGTGTGTGTGTGTTTATGTGTGTGTGTGTGTGTGTGTGTGTGTGTGTGTGTTGTGTGTGTGTGTGTGTGTGTTGTGTGTGTGTGTGTGTGTGTGTGTGTGTGTGTGTTGTGTGTGTGTGTGTGTGTGTTGGTTTATGTGTGTGTGTGTGTTTATGTGTGTGTTGTGTTTATGTGTGTGTGTGTGTGTGTGTGTGTGTTGTGTTTATGTGTGTGTGTGTGTGTGTGTGTGTGTGTTGTGTTTATGTGTGTGTGTGTGTGTGTGTGTGTGTTGTGTGTGTGTGTGTGTGTTGTGTTTATATGTGTGTTGTGTGTGTGTGTGTTGTGTGTGTGTTGTTGTGTGTTGTGTTTATGTGTTGTGTTTATGTGTGTTTGTGTGTGTGTTGTGTTTATGTGTGTTGTGTTTATGTGTGTGTGTGTGTGTGTGTTGTGTTTACACTATACTATCTCCTTTTATATTTTATTGTTATTTATGGAACATCATTAAACCTGTTTGAATGTATGAGGGGAAGTTATTTTGTATTAGATTCAACTCATCTTACGTCAAAAGAGTTTTAATTAGTTAACTTTACTTTCATGAGGTTGTTCATCTATCTGAAGATCACACACAGGTTCAACCTCCACAGCTTGTTGTTACTTTCTGTCTCATCATGAATTCATTAATAAACACATGAGGCCTCCTCAGAACTAAATAACACAATACTCTCAGTATGAGTTGTGAGTTTGAAGCCTTTTGTAGGAGAGTGGGTAGTAATGTTAAACGATCAGAGCCAGAGGAGCATGTGGCGGTGCTAGTAGGAGTACTTGTACTACTGCAGCAGTACAACCATTCCTCTCTTTAACGCAGTCCTATGGCGGATGAAAGTACCACTGTTTCCGTGGTAACAACCCTTAGGCACCTGTTGGGCATAGAGTTTGCCTTTGGCCCGATGAGGGGGAGTAGAGGCAGTGGAGGAGATGCCGGGAAGGAGAAGCGCTAAAGAGACCTATGGGACGGAGTAATATATATATATATATATATATATGATATATCATATATCATATATATATATAACCTCCTGAGTTGCTGTCAACAGGGTCCCATGCGTACTGTACACAGTTTCCCCTCCTGGGGTGCCGGATGGTCTTCCAGAAGTACTTCTCCATAATTACTCCGAACTGCTCCCACACTCGCGGCTTCGCCTCCTTCACGGCGAGGCCGCCGCCCTTCGAGCCTGTCGGTACGCTGCAACTGCCTCCGGAGGCCCACCGGATGTCATAAGGCGCAAGGCCTCCTTCTTCAGTCGGACGGCTTCCCTGAACCCCGGTGTCCACCAGGGGGGTCGAGGGTTACCGCCGCTTGATGCACCTGACGTCCTCCACCTTCACAGGGATGTGAGAGAAGCTCCGCCGGAGGTGTGAGTTGAAAATCTTCTGGACCGGGGGTCTCCTCCAGACGTAGTAACGTATGTAGTATCGTAAACCTTCTCCAATCCACTCTCGCGGAGTCAGAACGATACAGAGCGTAACTCCATGGTTCATCCTCTGGGAACCATGAATTAAACCGAGGGCCATTCATCAGATAAGATCCTCCTCTTCTGCTCGACTGCTTTCCTCTCCATCTCTCAGCTACGTAGCGTGGCAAAGCTTCCGCCCACCTCCCCAGCATGCCCATGGCCTCTTACCACAGCCCCCCATCCCTGACGGAGAGGAACAACATAGGATGTGAAACAGAAAGATTATGGCATTCATATATAATGTGTGTGTGTGTATATATATATATACATATATATATATATATATATATATGACTCCTTCTCTCCTCTTTACATTCACTCCTCATTTCTATATCATCTCCCTCTTCTCTCCGCCTCCTAGTTTCCTACCTCCCCCTCCTCCGCTGACTTCCTTGGTCCTTGTTTCCTCCTGCCCCCCCTCCCTCCCCTTCCGCCTTCTCCCCTTAATTCTCTCGCTCTTTCTCTTCCTTCAGCCACCCGACCACAGAATAAAAAGACGAACGCCTCGCTGGCTTCATCCATCCTCCCCCTCCACATTCTGCAAGTCTGCAGCTCCCCATCCATCCTTCAGGACGGAGCTGCAGACCCCCTGCCCTCCGCGGCCTGAGGGAAGGGGTCTGCAGCTCCGTGCTTCAGGGTGGAGGGCTGTGTGGGATCATCTCAAAGCATCAGCGATGGACAGTGACAGCAGAGATAACAGAACCTCTCCCGTGTATTAATACTCAAACTCCTTATTCAGACCTTTCATCATAGTTATTTATTCATACTCCGTTGTTCTACATTGAATGATAGCTGTGTGTTAAATATATTTATAAAGATGCCATGAACAATGACAACTAACACGCTCTTGTTCTGAATCTGTCTTTCCATATATTTATATCCAAGTAGAATCAGAATCAGAAGCCATTTATTGCCACGTATGTTACACACGCAGAGGAATTTGACTTGGTACATTGGTGCAAAAATATACAATCAAGAATTGACAATATATGTATGTACATATGTTTCCATGGTGAGAGCAATGTTCCGGGGGTGAAGTATTTGGGTCAATGGGGGACTCAGACTCGGTTCATGAAACTGCTGACGGGCAAAAATGGTTTCTTGGTCTTGATGGACCGCAACCTCCTGCCAGAGGGAAGGTGTTCAAAGAGACGGTGAACGGGGTGAAGGGGTGAGAGGGGTTGGATGCAGAGACCTGGAAGCGAACAAGTCCTGCAGGGACGGCAGATTGCAGCCGATCAGCCTCTCTGCAGAGCGGAGGACACGCTGCAGCCTGCCCTTGTCCTTGGCTGTGGCTGCAGCGTACCAGACGCTGATGGAGGAGCAGAGGATGGACTCCATGATGGCCGTGTAGAAGTGGACCATCATCGTCTTTGGCAGGTTGAATTTCTTCAACTGCCTCATTCATGGGGGGGCTTGTAGGTGTTTAAAGCCTCTCCAAACCAAAGCAGAGTGACTTGCTGAGAACTGTACTCAGCATAGTTAGCATAGTAACTAGCAGAAATACAAAAAGCAACATGTGGAACCAAATTCAGAAAATAAAAGATGACAAGCATGAAGTGATCTATATCTATGTTCCATTTACGGGATTTAAGTGTATTTTTATTATTTACACAGAGGACAGGAAGTGACGTGATAGGAGATTTCAAAGGAGATAGGAGACGTTATTTGAGGACACTGATGATGGATGAATGTGTTTATTGGCGTGTGGTGGTCTGGATGGAGGAGCTGCTTCTTTGAGATTAGATTTGATCAATTAGCAGATGTGTAGATGATGGATGGTACGTTGGGATGATGAGGAGACTCAAACATGGAGGATGTAAATAAATGGAGAAGTGAGTAAAGTAAAGTCATCAATGGTTCTGTTGTGTTTTTGTTTATTAATCACACGTTCGAAACTATGCAATCTGGTAAACAATTACCTAAAAGTCCCAAACATTTATCAAAGAGACTGAAACCATAGAAGAACCTGAGGAGGGGGAGAAAGATGAAGAGCTGATTGGCTGATGGAGGACTCTTCACCAGGACAGCAGCACATAAAACACACGTTATAATAAGTATTAACAAAGTCTATGAGCCCTCAGAAGCCTCCATTTAAGAGACAGGGCTGGCCTCCTTTAATCTAAAAACTGTGGATGTGTGTCTGTTTGCCTGTGTGTGTGTGTGTGTGTGTGTGTGTGTGTGTGTGTGTGTGTGTGTGTGTGTGTGTGTGTGTTTGTCGGTCTCATGCAAACAGAAATGAGCTACATTGTTTCATATTTCCCGCCTCTGATCTGTCATCAGATCTCTGATCGTGTGTGTCACGTCTCCGATGTGAGGAAAGCTGAGGGTACCAGTGTGTGATGGGGTCTCATGTGGTCTCCCTCAGGTCCAGAAGAAAGGGCAGACCAGCAGGAGGACTTCATGATCAGCTCGCTCTGCTCCTGAGAAGAACCGTGACACCTTTCAGACAGCATGGACTTTGTGATGAAGCAAGCTTTAGGTGGTGAGTACTCAGACGTCCTGCGGCAGACATTACGGGTTGAGGTGGGAACCCTAAACACAGGTACGACTTTAGCTGAGCATGATGCGTCTCCTTTAAAGTATGTCCGTAGCAGGTCAAGGGATATAGAAATGCTCCCAGGGGTCAGAGGTCAACGCCTTCTGCAATCAACGCTGTGAGAAGCAGACACTCTGTCTCTCCTCGTCCACTCATCCTCGTCTCCTCCTTCAGTCCGTCCTGTACTCCTCCTTCTCTAAAGACTCCTCCTCTTGCTCTCCCCCCCTCCCCCCCCGGGAGGTACTTGACCTCCCAGGGTGCAGCTCTCTGGTGCTGTGACCTTTCCTCCAGGAGCAGACCGGTGTGTGTGTGTGTGGACCAGCTGCTTCTCCACACACACACACACAGGCAAACAGACACACATATACAGAGACACACATATACAGGTCTTTTGGTAAATCATGGTGTCTTCGTTGGCATCAGATCCCAGTGGGTGGTCTGTGATGATCACGCTGACCGAGCTGACAGCGGGACATCCACTAGAAGATTAAAGAATATATCCGCAAATATATGTGTCCGTCCCAGCGACGTCACAGGTGATAAGGGCCGTTGCCTAGCAACAAATACGAATAGTTATCACTGACAGGAAATAAATGAGTGTCACCAACGTGCACAGAGGCCTCGTCTCTAGGCGGCTGGAGGAAGAAGGTCGATTCTGATTTGGGGTTCTTTTCTTTCGATGATGTTCAGTGTCACGGTTTAGATCTTTCGATGAGTTCACAGGACAAAGTTTGTGCCTCCACCAGGATATTGAACATCTTGGTTGCTGGTCCTCTTGTCTCATGTGACAGGTAACGGTGGTGTAATCTCTGAGCCGCGCTTCATTTCCTGTGAAGACGGCGACGAGAAGGTTTGGCCGTGTGATCATGTGACCCGTCTCCTGGGATCTACAGGGGCGTAGCCTTGGAGACGGAGGTCGTCGCTGCTTCTCATCTCGTCTTTGCATAGAAGTCCGGTTTTCAAAGGGGAGGAGCCTAAATGAGTTGGAAATGAGTCGCGTTTAATAAACACGATGTCATCAAACATTTTACGGACACACAAGGTGATGTTTGTTTTGTTGGTCTGAATGCTGATGTTTATCTCAAGCTGTCTGAAGGTCTACCAGGTTGTTTGACATCAACATTCATGGTTCACAGAGGATGACATCTGGCAGGTTTTCGTTCATTTGTTTTTTTGTAAGAATGAATCAAGGAGGATTTACAGAAGAACCAGAAACAGAAGCAGAGCTATAGCCAGCCTCCCGAGAACCTCTCAGTTCAGCGAAGATACTTGGTCTCTCCAGATGTTCCCTTACGGAGGAAGAACCTGTGAACATTCATCACCAGATGTTCCTCTAAGGAGGAAGCACCTGTGAATCTTCATCTCCAGATGTTCCTTTAAGGAGGAAGAACCTGTGAACATTCATATCCAGATGTTCCTTTAAGGAGGAAGCACCTGTGAATCTTCATCTCCAGATGTTCCTTTAAGGAGGAAGCACCTGTGAATCTTCATCTCCAGATGTTCCTTTAAGCAGGAAGCACCTGTGAATCTTCATCTCCAGATGTTCCTTTAAGGAGGAAGAACCTGTGAATCGTCATCTCCAGATGTTCCTTTAAGCAGGAAGCACCTGTGAATCTTCATCTCCAGATGTTCCTTTAAGGAGGAAGAACCTGTGAATCTTCATCTCCAGATGTTCCGTTAAGGAGGAAGAACTTGTGAACATTCATATCCACATGTTCCTCTGACGAAGAAGCTGTGTTGTCTCCAGCTGTTCCTCTAAGGGGAATGAATCAGGTGTTTGTTTCATATTCACCTCTCTTCTCTGTCCAGGAGCCACCAAAGACATGGGGAAGATGCTGGGGGGGGAGGAGGAGAAAGACCCTGATGCATCCAAGAAAGAGGAGGAGCGTCAGGAGGCGCTGAGGCAGCAGGAGGAGGAGAGGAAGGCCAAGCACGCCCGCATGGAGGCCGAGAGGGAGAAAGTACGGCAGACCATCAGGGACAAGGTTTGCTGCTTTGACTCCTCTCGCCTCTTCACCTCCTTTATTCTCCTTTTCTTTTCCTCATCTTCTCCCTTTGTCTCCTCTTCTACTTCTTTCCTTTTTCTTTTCTTCTCCTTTTCCTCTCATTTGCGTCTCCTAATTGTATCTTCTCCATCTCCTCTTACTCCCGTCTGTCTTGTCTTTGTCTCCTTTTCTTCTCCTCACTGTCTCCCCTCGACCTCCTCTTTGTTGCTTTTCTGTCTCTTCTCCGTCATCTCTTTTTTTTAAATGAAGCTTCCAGTCGTCTTAAGTTACACCACCAAGGGATTTTAATTAATATAATATAACAATATTTTCCCCAGAAAAATAAATATCTGTATTATTATTATACATGAAGTTAAAGGTAAACGTCAGTCCACCAAGTTGTCAAACGGTTTGACTTTTAAACCAACGCGCAGTTTCAAAGCTGCTAATGATTTGCTTCTTCTCCTCATTGTCCCCCTCATGTCCCTCTCATATCTCCTTTATGCCCCCCCTCTCCTCATTGTCCCCCTCATGTCCCTCTCATATCTCCTTTATGCCCCCTCTCCCCATTGTCCCCCTCATGTCCCTCTCATATCTCCTTTATGCCCCCTCTCCTCATTGTCCCCCTCATGTCCCTCTCATATCTCCTTTATGCCCCCTCTCCTCATTGTCCCCCTCATGTCCCTCTCATATCTCCTTTATGCCCCCTCTCCCCATTGTCCCCCTCATGTCCCTCTCATATCTCCTTTATGCCCCCTCTCCTCATTGTCCCCCTCATGTCCCTCTCATATCTCCTTTATGCCCCTCTCCTCATTGTCCCCCTCATGTCCCTCTCATATCTCCTTTATGCCCCCTCTCCTCATTGTCCCCCTCATGTCCCTCTCATATCTCCTATATGCCCCCTCTCCTCATTGTCCCCCTCATGTCCCTCTCATATCTCCTTTATGCCCCCCTCTCCTCATTGTCCCCCTCATGTCCCTCTCATATCTCCTTTATGCCCCCTCTCCCCATTGTCCCCCTCGCCCCCCCATCAGTACGGGCTGAAGAAGAAGGAGGAGAAGGAGGCGGAGGAGAAGGCGGCCATGGAGCAGGCCTGCGAGGGTTCCCTGACTCGTCCTAAGAAGGCAATTCCTCGGGGATGCGGAGACAATGACGAAGAGGACGAGGAGAGCATCCTGGACACCGTCCTCAAGTTCCTGCCCGGACCTCTGCAGGACATGTTCAAGAAGTAGAAGGAGGCGGGTCTGACAGTAGATCTGTGCGTGTGGGGGGTTCTGGGCTGTTGGGAGCATCTCACTGCCTTTCTGCAAATCCTTTACGTCCTTCTTTTTCTACTCTTACTTGTGATTTGACACTTCTTACCGCCCTCCTGTCCTCTGTCAGACATTCCAATGGGTCTGCTGCCGGAGGACAACGGGTGGAGCATGTTTAGGTTTTTTCTACAGTTCGAACCTCAGCGTTTATATTCCAATCAGAGTCGCGTTTTGAGTTTGAGTGTTGTGTGTCTTCTTACATTGTCTTCCAGCAGAGGACGCGTCAATAATTCAATGTCTCTGTTAGCAACATTAAATGTCTCTGATGGGGACATTGAAAGGTCTTCAGACAGAGAACTAGACACATGGCGGTTAAAAGACGTGAGTCTGTGTCCCTTCGAGACTTTCAGCTGCTGAGGAACTTGGTCCTCAGACGATAACATCTCAGCTACCTACACTGCCGCCGAGCTACAGACGGCTGAAGATCTGTAGCAGATTTATATTTTCTTTGAATCTCATCTTTTAAAAATAAATCCATGTGTCTTTGTCCAGAAATGGGGCAACGTCCCGGTGGTTGTTAGTGAGCGTCCCGGTGAAGACAATCGAGGCTCGGCCCGCTGGAGGACAGTGGGAGGAGCCTGTACCTCCTGTCACACCCTCTGTGATTGGTGGAAAGAGGGTTACACGCACTTGATTAACTGTCTGTTTTCTGCTCTCTGTTTATTGTCAACACACAGATGCAAACATCAGGCCTTTTCTCAGCTTAGGGACATTTCGCAAATGTGCCGCCATGTTTACAGCCACGTCCTCGCGTTTCTTTTGCATGGAGGCCTGCGGGAGTCCAGCGTGTTGCATGAAACCCAAAGAAAAGCCCAAAGTCAAGTCCTCTTCGTCCTCTAGTATCCTGAGACTGAGGAGGCGAGGCCTCTGATCTCACAGGACCTCCTTCAGAGTGTCCTCATTAAGCATCTAGATGTCTCATTGTCCCTCTCATGTCCCCTCTCCTCATTGTCCCTCTCATGTCCCCTCTCCTCATTGTCCCTGCCATGTCCCCTCTCCTCATTGTCCCTCTCATGTCCCCTCTCCTCATTGTCCCTCTCATGTCTCCTCTCCTCATTGTCCCTCTCATGTCTCCTCTCCTCATTGTCCCTGTCATGTCCCCTCTCCTCATTGTCCCTGCCATGTCCCCTCTCCTCATTGTCCCTCTCATGTCCCCTCTCCTCATTGTCCCTCTCATGTCCCCTCTCCTCATTGTCCCTGCCATGTCCCCTCTCCTCATTGTCCCTGCCATGTCCCCTCTCCTCATTGTCCCTGCCATGTCCCCTCTCCTCATTGTCCCTGTCATGTCCCCTCTCCTCATTGTCCCTGTCATGTCCCCTCTCCTCATTGTCCCTCTCATGTCCCCTCTCCTCATTGTCCCTGCCATGTCCCCTCTCCTCATTGTCCCTGCCATGTCCCCTCTCCTCATTGTCCCTCTCATGTCCCTCTCCTCATTGTCCCTCTCATGTCCCCTCTCCTCATTGTCCCTGCCATGTCCCCTCTCCTCATTGTCCCTGCCATGTCCCCTCTCCTCATTGTCCCTCTCATGTCCCCTCTCCTCATTGTCCCTCTCATGTCCCCTCTCCTCATTGTCCCTCTCATGTCCCCTCTCCTCATTGTCCCTCTCATGTCCCCTCTCCTCATTGTCCCTCTCATGTCCCCTCTCCTCATTGTCCCTCTCATGTCCCCTCTCCTCATTGTCCCTCTCATGTCCCCTCTCCTCATTGTCCCTCTCATGTCCCCTCTCCTCATTGTCCCTCTCATATGACGTTTTCACAAACACGAGCGAATCATTTGTTTAACTAAAAGCTTTTCAATAGTAGAAGCCGTATTGTTTAGATCGCAATAATTACTTTAAATTATAACAGTTTTACTTACTTTTAATTATATTAGTTTGGTGTTTTCTGGAAAAAAATACTAAAATACAAAAAAAAAATATACTATGTGTGTATATATATATATATATATATATATATGTGTGTCTGTCTATATATATACTGTATATAACTATGTGTGTGTCTATATATATATATAGACACACACATACATATAGTTATATATATATGTATGTACACACGTGTATATGTGTGTGTATGTATATATATATATATATATACGTGTGTGTCTATATATATTGTATATAACTATGTGTATATGTGTGTATATATATATACACACACACACACAGAGTGTTTGTTGTTGTTGACTGTTGGTTTGGTGAAGCTGAAGGACGATATTATTTAATTTTCCCTGAAAGTCCAAAATTGAAACAAACTTAAACAAAAGCAAAAGTAAATAAACAAAAGCTAATTTGGTTGCGACTTTATCATTAAAGTTCATCATGTATATCAGCCGTTTGGCCTTAAGCCTTTGGCGTTGAGACCAGTGTGAAGAGGAGGTCACGGCCATGCGTCATCATGTCATGTGACCTGCCTCTAGAAAAGGGCTATCGCCGCCTCACCTGTGCCGTTGTTCTGTTTGTGGACCCCTTTGGTCGCAACACGTTGAGGACTTCAGACACATCGTTGTTTGACAGTGTGGTGAAGATTCTCTTCTTCGTGACGCGAGGCTCGAGGTTCACAGAGTCACTCTGAGCCGCACACTGATGAACCGCGTGGAACCTCTCTTGATGAGTGTGGATGTCAACATGAAACGCATTCAAACACATGGAAGGTTTTGCCAATGAAGGAACACCGAGATAAATGAGATTAGAGCTGAAACTCTGGATCCTTGAAGCATCTTCTGTTCTCAGGACATTCAGAGGAACACAGAGACACCTTCCAACCTCCTTTACTTCTGGTGATGTCTCACGACTATCACAGCACATGTTACCTAAATGAGATGCAGAGACCTCTGGAGATGGAGAACTTTCCTCTGAATGTCAGCGTAGCTTGGCTGGACTGTATTAAAGTCATCACATTCGTTCGATAATCCGGCAAACGCTAACAGGCTAACACCTCCATTTCACAGCTCGCCTCGTCGCCACCTTTATGTCCCCCCAGCAGGGGACGAGATCCTTTGAATACATTCCAGTTGTTAGGACGTTTGTACCTGAACGCACAAGCGTTACACGGAAAGCAAATTCCCTTTAGCTCGGCCGACCGCGCCCCCCA
The DNA here is from genome assembly GCA_014132575.2 of Gasterosteus nipponicus. Lineage (NCBI taxonomy): Eukaryota > Metazoa > Chordata > Actinopteri > Perciformes > Gasterosteidae > Gasterosteus > Gasterosteus nipponicus. The sequence goes on from BMAF01000002.1 coordinate 35,625,219, forward strand.
CGCCGCGACCTTGTCCTGGTCCCTTATTTAGGATTTAAAAAGGGACCAGAACTGGATGAAAAGGAATGGATTCTTCTTAAAGTTTCTACATTTTGAATGGGGTGAATTTCCTAACCATTCCAAGTGAAATTATTTCAGGATTCAGAAATTAAGAATGTGAAATGTAGTTTTCTGTGCTTTGTGTGACTTAGCTGCATGTTGTGTACTCGGTGTGGAGCCCAATCACTGTAAACCGTACCATTCTTTTTGGAAATGAAATGCATAGCACTAATAAAACAGGTTTATAAAAAGCTACCGGCCTTTTAATTCTGGTTTCATAGCATAGTATATTTCATACGTTATTTTATGACAAACTTCTCTGTGCTGCAAAGAAGCCTTCAACAATTTAAGTCTATTTGTTGGTTGGATTTTTGATACTGTGTAGTAACATAGAGCACCACAGGGGGCAGCAGAGTTCCGTGTTGTGACCTCAGGGTGGATGAACCACTGAGACCAGAAGGCATCTCTGTGCTCTTCTTCACACTGAAGAAGAAGAACCAGCTGGTCTTTGTGTTGTCGTCTTCTATCGTGGTTTCGCAGGTCTGACTAAGTGCAGGACACCTGGTCAGATCCAGAGACCAAGACCAGCTGTAAGACGAAGACGTCCAGTCAGATCTTGATACCAGAGGACATACTTCCTTCCTAGAGGTGATTGGATGAAGTTATCAAGGAATTTTCAGCAAATACAGATGTCAAAGTACCAGCAGCTAACCATCACCATCACTATCATCATCACCATCAACAATCTGCAAACCGCTTATCCTGCACACAGGGTCGCAGGGCCTAGAGTCTATCCTGCCAACTTCGGGCAATTGGTCGCCAGCCAATCACAGGGCTACACACAGACAAACAACCGTTCACACTCACATTCACACACCTACAGGCAATTTAGAGTCCCCAATTAATCTGATCCCCGGAGCAGGTCTCTGGACTGTGGGAGGAAGCCGGTGAACCCTGAGAGAACCCACGCAGACACGGGGAGAACATGCAGACTAAGACTAAGCTGCTTAAGGGAGTTTTTCCTTTAGTTAGCACGTCTTTACTGGATATTATGAATCTGTTGAGAGGACATGTACCACAGTCCCTCAAGGTAGCTGGAATTTAACCTCTTCTTAAGAAACCTACTCTGCTCCAGAGGTGTTGGCTACAGACATAGCTCTTATTGCTGGACCTCAGTGCCTCATTTGACACCATTGATCATTGTATCCTGTTGCAGAGACCAGAACATTTGGTTGGTATTAAAGGAACTGCTCTTAGCTGTTTTAAATCCTTTTTATCGGATCGACCCAGTTTGTGCTTGTAAACGGTGAATCCTCGATGATCATCAATGTTGGGAGTCCCACAAGGTTCGGTGCTTGGGCCGATTTTATTTACTCTGTATATGCTTTCTTCGGGCGATGTTATCAGGAAATACTGCATAAACTTCCATTGTTATGCAGACGATACTTAACTGTATCTGTCGATCAAGCCAGAAGAGACGGACCAGCTAGTTAGACTTCAAGAACAAGTTATCTTGATAGGCCCACAGCGCTTTCGAAGTCAGCTGTCACGTGAAGTGCTCTGGTACCCAGCAGCACCGTCAAGAATCTTGCAGTTCTCTTTGACCAGGATGTGAACTCTCGTATAAAGAAGACTTCAAGGACTGCCTTTTTTCATCTACGTAATATATCGAAAATCAGGAACTTCCTGTCTCAAAGTGATGCAGAAAAATGAGTTTGTCACTTCCAGACTGGACTATTGTAATTCTTTGTTATCAGGCTGCTCTTGTAAATCTCTTAAGCCTCTCCAGTTGATTCAGAATGCTGCAGCACGTGTATTAACAAGAACTAAGAAAAGGGATCATATCACTCCTGTATTAACTTCTCTGCACTGGCTCCCTGTTAAATCAAGAATAGATTTTAAGGTACTTCTCCTCACCTACAAGGCACTTGCTGGTGAGGCACCGTCGTATCTTAAAGAGCTTGTAACACCTTATTGCCCTACAAGGCAGCTGCGCTCCATAGATGCTGGTTACTTGTTGTTCCTATGGTTTTAAAAAGTAGGCTGGGGCCAGAGCCTTCAGTTATCAAGCTCCTCTTTTGTGGAACCAGGTTCCACTTTCAGTCCGGGGGGCAGATTCGGTCAGCTCTTTTAAAGTAAAACGTTCCTCTTTGATTGTGCCTATAGTTAGGGCTGGCTCAGGTTAGCCCGGACCAGCCCTTAGTTAAGCTGCTATGGGCTTAGACTGCCAGGGGACTTCTTCTTCTCTCACTCTCTCTTTCTGCAATAATCCACGTTTTATTAGTGCGCATTCATTCAGCTTCTTTCCAGGAGTTTTTTTGTGCTTTCTCCCCTAGCAGGTCTCCGTAGATCGTAGTTCCTTCTGGACCCTGGTCCTGACACCTGCGTGGCCCTGCTGACACCTGCTGCTGCCATCATCATCATTATTTTAAATATTCATCATAATATTATATATTAATCATATTACTGTCATCATAAACCAACATTACCCTTTGTTGTTGTGCTTTCCCTCCCCACAGGCTTCTGTGCAGTGTGGTTCTATCTGATGGTGGTTCTATGTGATGGAGGTTCTATCTGATGGTGGTTCTATCTGATGGTGGTTCTATCTGATGGTGGTTCTATCTGATGGAGGTTCTATGTGATGGAGGTTCTATCTGATGGTGGTTCTATCTGATGGTGGTTCTATCTGGTGGTGGTTCTATGTGATGGAGGTTCTATCTCATGGTGGTTCTATGTGATGGAAGTTCTATCTGATGGTGGTTCTATGTGATGGTGGTTCTATGTGATGGTGGTTCTATCTGATGGTGGTTCTATGTGATGGAGGTTCTATCTGATGGTGGTTCTATGTGATGGTGGTTCTATCTGATGGTGGTTCTATGTGATGGAGGTTCTATCTGATGGTGGTTCTATCTGATGGTGGTTCTTTCTGATGGTGGTTCTATGTGATGGAGGTTCTATCTGATGGTGGTTCTATGTGATGGTGGTTCTATGTGATGGTGGTTCTATCTGATGGTGGTTCTATGTGATGGAGGTTCTATCTGATGGTGGTTCTATGTGATGGAGGTTCTATCTGATGGTGGTTCTCCCTGCAGTGGTCCTGCAGTACACCTGCTTACTACTCGCTTACATTGTTCATTCTGTACATGACATCATTGCAGTCTGTCCATCAGGAGACGGATCCTCCTTTGGGGAGGTGATCTTCACCATCATCATCAGCATCACGATCACGTGACGTTCTGCTGAGCTTGATTTCTTCATGAAGGAGAACTGTTGTCGTTCCAGATGTTCTTTTATTAGAACATAATATCAGATCAATATTGTTTCTTCCTTTTTTCTTTTTCCTTCCCCTTGACTGGTCCTGTCCTTCCTTGTCTCCTCCTTTCCTTCTCTCTTTCTTCTTCATATATTCACAGACATTTAGACATTAAGCTGAAGAAGCAAAACACCCTCAATGCCCCCGCCCCTCTCCCACTCCAGCTTTCAGATGCAAACGAAGCGGACATATGGAGAGGAGGTGTCTCTGCTGTGGACCTCCTAAAGATTCTGATTGTATGACAAATCACGTCGAGGACCCCCCCCCACAGACAACGGCTTCATTAGGCTGCAAGAGGAGTTTCCACAGCTCCTTCTCTCCTCCTCAGTGTCTCCTTTGTTGGACTAAATTACACTCATTGAACAATCACGTGATCTGACTCTCTCTCCTCCTCTTCCTACTCCTTCTCCTCCTACCTTCCCCCTTTCTTCCCCCTCCTTCCCTTCCTCCTCCTTCCCCCCTTCCTTTCTTCACGCTCTTGCTCCACCTCCTCCGCCCTTTCTCCCCTCCTCCTCTCCTTCTCCTCCTCCCTTTCTCCCCCCACCACCTCACAGCCATCTTGTTGTCCAGGAAGGTTTTAATCTGAAGGAACGTCGCCGTCAATCAGTCGCAAGAAAGCAGATGCCTCCGTCGCCGTTTGGCCTCCACCTCCATCAATCTCCTGTTGCATTCTGGGAGCAGCAGCAGCTTCCTATTCACTTGTCTGCGGCTGTTTGCTCAGGGTCATAATTTACCTCCAGTTTACTCAACATTAGTGGACACAAAGGGGACAGTCTGGACCCAGGCGCCATGGCAACGCCACGAACTCCATGCTCCTCCTGCTCCTCCTGCTCCTTGTGCTCCTCCTGCTCCTCCTGCTCCTCCTTGGCGCCGGTTGGAGGTGGAGAGATGCAGTTGACTCACATTCTTTCACGTGTGCGTTGGTCCGTCCATCATCTCGTATTATTCATCTTAATCTTACAGTAATAAACATTTGTTGGTATTTCGCTTTTCATTTAACAAACAAAATATAGAAGTAGAGACTTTGACTGCTCCCATGAATCCATTTAAAACAATGAGTAGTGTCTGATTTTGTGTGTTTTGTTGGTGAAAATGATGCAATTTGAAAGTGTATTAAGACCATTGTCGGTTTCTTGTATGTTTCAATGTTTCGATGTTCTTAACTGTTTGTAAATCTTTCTGTTTGGGTGTTTTGATGCTTTTATGTGAAGCACTTTGACTTTGGTTGAAATGTGCTACACAAATCAAATTGCCCGATGAATAAGTGTGTTTTTTACTAACAGAATGATCTACACTAATCATATGCATTTATCTTCACATTAAATCAAAATTCTTATCAAACGTTATTAAATTGCGTTTTTTACAACATCAAACTTTGACATTAACATTTCCCCCTTTGGTCTACAGTCCTCCAGCTTCTTCTTCTTCTTCTTCTTCTTCTTCTTCTTCTTCTTCTTCTTCTTCTTCTTTGTGTCGGGGGGCTTTGGTTTATTTCATTCCGTCTTATTTTCTCACGTGTTTCACTTCATTTGAATTTGATCACATCTCGTGTCTGAGATTTAATCCTGTCAGAGGTCTCACTCTGCTTTCTTCTTCTCCTCTTCATTTAACAAGCGCGCACACACACACACACACACACACACACACACACACACACACACACACACACACACACACACACTCACACACACACACACACACACACACACACACACACACACACACACACACACTCACACACACACACACACACACACACACACACACACACACACACACACACAGACACAAACAGGCCACACACCATATGAATGCATTTTGTCTGAAGTAATGAAAAATATATTTGTATATATATATATATATATATATATATATATATATATATATATATATATATATATATATATATATATATATATATATATATATATATATATATATATATATATATATATATATATATATATATATATATATATATATATATATATATATATATCGCTGAATGTGTGAAGAGTTTTGAAAATGTGGTTTGCGTATTGAACAATGCTTGAACAAACTGTAATAGGAGGGCCTGTGGACTCTATTTGAGCCTCATGGACCCTGGTGCAGCTTGGTGGACCCTAGTCAAACCCAGTAAACCCTAGTTGAGCCCTGATGGACCCTGATGGACCCTAGTTTCGTCCTGGTGGACCCTGGTGCAGCCTGATGGACCCTGGTGGACCCTGGTGCAGCCTGATGGACCCTGGTGGACCCTGGTGGACTCTACTTGAGCCTCGGTGGCCCGTGGTGCAGGCTGGTTGGCTCTAGTTGAGCCATTGGTGGGCCCTCCTGCAATCTGGTAAACCCTGCTGGACCCTGGTTGAGCCCTGGTGGACCCTGATGGAGGCCTCCCCACGGTCTGGGGGACATGATTTGTGTCCTGCTCTGGTTTTGTTCCCGCTGGGACATTTGAATAAGAAAGGTCCAATGGAGCGGCTCAGGCAGAAAGAAAGCAGCACAAAGGATCTGGAGCTGGATCTGGACCAGGGACCAAGAGGCCTGAAAGGAAGAGCGCCACAATGGAACAATCCACCTTATAATCGCTTTGATATATTATACATGCCTGAAGACTCTAAACATTGTGTAATTATTTATAAATGACTGCCCCCCCAACTGCAGAATGAGGCAGCAGAAAGACTCTGCAGGTCTCTGCTGAGCTGCTAACGCAATAAATGGAATAATGGATGGAAAATGTAATGGCTGTCTCATAAAGACGTCTTTAAAAAACACTCGGGACGAAGAAGAAGAAGAATCCTTTAATTAATTGATCTTCCTGTGACCTTTATAATTCTTATCTATAACGTTAATAACAACGTTTAATCCTCCTCTTACCATCGTATTATATAGTTTTATTTTATAACGTGCATATTTTTAAACACTTGTTTTAGAGAATTCATGTTCATAACTATAAAATAAAAAAACATTTGAACTGAGACGAAAACCAACCTAAGCCTTTTCTGTGACCTTTGACCTGTTTCATCCTGCTCATCTTTATTCATTATCTTCATATTCCCAGTGAGACGTGTTTCTTTGTTTCTGATAATGCAGAGGAATTTATCCCACTTTCACAACCAATGAAAATATAATATAATGTCAAATATATATAATTTAATGTGATATAATCTATTTTATTGTATATATTAAAATAGAAAAACTCCTCGTACCTCTTACGGATGTTTCTGCTCCGGTTGCTCAACTTTAGTGTCTTTAATCTGAATTGCTTGCAAAGTGCTTTTATTGTGAAGCACTTTGTAACACCTTTCAAAATAAGAGTTAGAGTGGTATTATTGATGAATAAATTAAGACAATCTTCAGTGTTTCTTTACTTTCTGTTGTTGGGCTGAAGTTTGTGTCTCAGTCAGTGTTTCTTGTAACAGAGGATCAGTGGGGGCGCTCCGGAGCGTGTCTCTGCCCAGTGGGGGGGGGGTCCTCCTGACTCTTCTTTCTTCATTCTTTCTTTTTTTAATGTTTTTGGTTTTAACTCTGGAGGTGGGTTTGGTCCTTTCAGTCTCCCGGTGAGGGGCTGGGAGGGGCTGCGTGTCGCTCGCGTGGCCGGCCTCTGATTGGCTGTCCATGATCACCGGCACGCTTCTCTGTACGTCGTTATGTTAATGAGCAGCTCGCTCGGCACGGGGCAACCATGGGGGGCTTTGTCCATCCTTACTATATAAACGCGCGCAAGCCCAACGGCACGAGCTCAACCAACAGCAGAACAACTGGAAAAGGCGCGTGCCGCTTGTCCTGCTCCAGAACTCTCGCGACCCTCCACTAAGTCAAGGTAAGTGCCCGGGCGCGTCTCCGCTACCTGCGGGACTCCTCACGCACGCACACACGTGTACTCACACACGCACAGCCCGCAGTGCACGTGGTCCTAACGCCTTCTTGTCCGCGCAGAGCTCCTCGCGCCATGGACTCCGACAGCAGCAGCTGCGACTTCTTCACGCGCACGGACGACGAGGACTCCCGCGGGAGTGCACGCTGCGCGTCACCGCAGCCCGAGCAGCAGAAGAAGCGGCGTCGGGGCCGCGGCTCCGTGCCCGTTGTGAGGAAGAACCGGCGCGTGAAAGCCAACGACCGCGAGCGTAACCGCATGCACAACCTGAACGACGCGCTGGACACGCTGCGCGAGCTGCTGCCCGCGTGCGCGGAGGAGACCAAACTCACGAAGATTGAGACGCTGCGCCTCGCGCACAACTACATCTGGGCCCTCTCCGAGACCGTGCGCATCGCGGACCTGCAGGCCGGGAGAGCCGGGGACGCGCCCCTGCTGCGCGGCCCCGTGCGCCTCGCAGACGCGTCGAGTCCGGGGAGCGACGCCCGCTCCTGGAGCTCCAGCGACTCCTCCTCCTCCTCCTCCTCCTCCTCCCCCGTCGTACTGCGCCTCCAGCCCGGGCAGCCCCCCGGAGGACTACGGATACCGGCCGCAGGACGCGCTGTTCGGATTCCGTAGCTTCGTGCCGGGCGTCTACTGACCGAGGTCAGAGGAGACAGAGGACAGACGAGACAGAGAGGACAAAGAGGAGATGGAGGACAGACGAGATAGAGGACCATCTATGTGGACTGAGACAGAATCACTGTTTGCCTTATGGCTCATTTATGTATAAATGAGACATTTCTTCCTTTTTGGTTCCTTGTTATGTTCCGTTTTGACCCTACAGCCCGTGCACTTTGCCCCCGCACCGGAGGTGAAAAGTCAGTTTTACAATTAGTCGCGTGCTGAAGCAGAAGGAGAGCGTGGAATCGTGTTTGACCGCTCGTGACAGAGTAAAGAATAGTAGCCCCCCCCCCCAACTGATGCTTATTTTATTTATTTTACTCGTCTTGTTTTCATTCGTAAAATCTGTATTTTGTACATAGAGAGATTTTTATTCTATTTACTGCTGCGGACATTTTTCTACAAATAAAGTTTTAACGGTTCTATGAAAAGAACGTGCATGTGTTTTTGTTTTCTAATGACCTCATCATGACGTCACCTGCAGACGGTCAGATCCATATGAATAAAATGACGTTTGTTTTGAGCAGTCAGACAAAGGTCGTCCATTAACTTCTGCTTTTACTCTCTATTATTTATTATTTAAACAGCACAATATACGACACTATGAAATGAAGCATTACAACTTTAATGAGCTGTAAAATCCCTGAAATCAATCAGCCGACTTATAATTATTATCATTATTATCATTAGCAAAGTGGGACAAATCTAAATAGGTTCAAATGTGACAGTTAAACAAATTAAAAGAACAGGATGAAAATCCTCCAGCAGCACTAATCTATGAACGAGTTTATTACACTTGTATTTAATTGTATGTGTTATTTTTCTTATATATTTTATTACATGGATAGTTATTATTGTTAATGGTTATTCTTATTTTTATAATCCTACTTCTTATCATTCTTGTTATTATTTTTTCTTCTGAATCTCAAATTTACCAAAAACGAAGCGTTTTTAATTTGTTTTTTTGCGCATCGTTGGTGTGCGCTGATCGGGCCGCGGCTCGCGCAGACTCACAATGAGCTCCAGTAAGTTTGCACTCGTTTTCTATTGTAACCAGAGGAGGAGGAGGCAGAGATGGAGGAGGAGAGGAAAGAGAGAAGGAGGAGGAGACAGAGATGGAGGAGGAGAGGAAAGAGAGAAGGAGGAGGAGACAGAGGAGGTGAGGGGGGAGGAAGAGAAAGAGAGCGGGGGGAGTGGAAGAGGTGGAGAGGGAGGAGCAGAGGGGGGAGGAGGTGAATGAGGAGGATGACTAATGTCTATGTTGTCTTTTTTTTAATCTCTTCTGTCTCTAATGTCTCTTCTTTCTTTAAGGTCTCTTCTGTCTCTAATGTCTCTTCTTTCTTTAAGGTCTCTTCTGTCTCTAATGTATAAATTGTGTCGTCTTATTTCTATTTGTTGAGCCACATTAAAAGTTTTCCTGATTGATCACCTCATTAAATATTGATCAGGAGACGTTAAGTGTGTGTGTGTGTGTGTCTGAGCTCGGGGCACAGCTTTGAAAGCAAGCAGCCCCCTCAAACTGTTAATGGACAACAGACGGAAGACAAAGACCATCACGTCTCCTTCATCACGTCTCCTTTATCCCGTCTCCTCCATTACTTCTCCTCCATCCTGTCTCCAAAGCTTTTTACGTGAAAGTAAAACCAAGGTGTTCTTCTTCCTCTGGAGTGTTATGATGAAGATATTCAGTCATCAGCAGAGGAAATAAACTCAATCAGGTTTTATGGTTTGAAAATGTCTTTAGTGTGCAGTCTTTCATCGGTGGTTGGCGCCCTGGGGGGACAGCGGACACACTTACCCATCAGTGCTGATCCCAGGTCAACCCGAGCTGCAACTTCAAGGTACCCGAGTCCCCTTCAGCCGTTGACCTTTGACCTCTGGCTTGCAGTAATCTGCCCAATAACAGCGTCTCAGTGTGATATTTTATGGAGAAGTACAATAAATAAAAGCTACGAGAACAGAAAAAACAAGATAAGAACTCATAATAATACATAAGCAGCATTATAATAATAATAATAATAATAATGCAGAATTTTTTTTTATTAAAAACAATACTAATGGAACAGAGAATAATATAAATATGACTGAGCAGGAAAATGCTTTTTCTTTTAAATTTGTATTCAAAGTGTCATCAGAAATATTATTGTCTGAGTTAACAAGTGGACAAATGTTCATTCGCAACAACTGTCAATCACTTACCTCCTCACTTGCCAGAGCCCGCCCTCTACCCCTGCTCAGACATCTGTCAATCAAATAGAGACTTAGAAGAGCAATTGGACTCAAGTTTAGCTTCTGTTTTATCAACAAGTCATTATCCTGCAGGAGGAGAAATAATAAGACCTTTTTCATAGCGCTTTTCTAGGTACCCAAAGACGCTTCACAAAGACAGACAAGAACAAAAGCAGACAAAAAGAAATAAACTAGCAGACAAAGGAAACAAATACAACACAAAAAAAGAACTGGAGAAAATTGTTTGAATGATGATACGCTGGCAGCCTGGTGGATTTGGATGGGGGGCGTTCTAACCCTAACCCTAGGTGCAGCAGCTGAGAAGGCCCCGTCACCCCAGGTCCGACACTTGGTCCTGATGGTCTCCAGGTTGTAAGCATTGGCAGACGGGAAAGAGTTTGGAGGAAGAAGAGGAAAAGAAGAGAAAGAGGAGGATTATCTTTTCTCTGGTCCTTCTGGTCTGTGGTTTCTGGTCTCTGGGATCTCTGGACTGTGGTCTCTGATCAATCTGGCCTCTGGTCTCTTTGTCTCTGGTCGATCTGGTCCCTGTTCTCTGGTCTCTGGTCTCTGGTGTCATGTCCCTGGTCTCTGGTGTCTTGTCTCTGGTCTCTGGTCCCTGGTCCCTGGTCCCTGGTCCCTGGTCTCTTGTGTCTTGTGTCTTGTCTCTGGTCTCTGGTCCCTGGTCTCTGGTCCCTGGTCCCTGGTCTCTGGTCCCTGGTCTCTTGTGTCTTGTCTCTGGTCTCTGGTCCCTGGTCTCTTGTCTCTTGTCTCTGGTCTCTGGTCCCTGGTCCCTGGTCCCTGGTCCCTGGTCTCTTGTCTCTTGTCTCTGGTCTCTGGTCTCTGGTCTCTGGTGTCTCTTGTCTCTTGTGTCTTGTGTCTTGTGTCTTGTCTCTTGTCTCTGGTCTCTTGTCTCTGGTCTCTGGTCGCTGGTCTCTTGTCTCTTGTGTCTTGTGTCTTGTCTCTGGTCTCTGGTCTCTGGTCTCTGGTGTCTTGTCTCTGGTGTCTTGTCTCTGGTCTCTGGTCTCTGGTCTCTGGTCTCTTGTGTCTTGTGTCTTGTCTCTGGTCTCTGGTCTCTGGTGTCTTGTCTCTGTGTCTCTGGTCTCTGGTGTCTTGTCTCTTGTCTCTGGTCTCTTGTCTCTTGTCTCTTGTCTCTGGTCTCTGGTCTCTGGTCTCTGGTCTCTGGTGTCTTGTCTCTGGTCTCTGGTCTCTGGTGTCTTGTCTCTGGTCTCTGGTCTCTTGTGTCTTGTGTCTTGTCTCTGGTCTCTGGTGTCTTGTCTCTGGTCTCTGGTCGCTGGTCTCTGGTGTCTTGTCTCTGTGTCTCTGGTCTCTGGTCGCTGGTCTCTCAGATTAGATGCAAACACACATTTTACATTCTCAGCTCTTTCTGAGGGATGCGATTGAATTTGGTCTAAAACACTAACGATTTTATTGGATTTTGGCTTCATATTTCTTATACTGCTGACTTTGGTCCCTTCATGGACACGTGAGGAAGAAGTCCCCATGTTTATGACTGTCCACTTGAAGAAGAAGAGCTGAACTCACTTGTGATCTCCACCTTGAGGCCAACTCACCTCCACCCAGCAGCAGGAAATGAACTAATAAGCTTCTGAACTGTGGAGAGCATCTTTATTCCACCAGGTATGAACCCTGCTGGTCCATGTTGGACACGGGACGGGACAGCTGGCGTCCCTCTGTAGTCCATTCTCCACGGCCGCCTTCTAAAACCAATCAATCCATCACGTAATCACCTGACTCCGACCCAGAAGGCAAAGTTCCCCATTTAGAAGACGTCTACAAACCAGAATGCACCAAGATACCAAAAACAACAAGCTGCACCACAATAAAATAATGTCAAGTTTGTTTAGTGATTCACTGCCTGACAAGTGTTCTCCTTCAGCGCTCTTATTGTGAAAGGAAACAGATAAGGAAACAGAGCGGGTAGAAGGTGAAAGAGGAGAACAAGAAGAGTGTTAGCCGGAGGCCGAATGACCTCCCACAATGTAAAGATATGTTGTCTCCATTTGAAAAGGACACACACCGACACACACTCACACAAACACAAACACACGCACACACACACACACACACACGGACACACTGTCTCGCGGTTGAACACACACTCATACAGATGCTCATTCACACCATTGCACACTCAGTGACCCACGCTTGCTCACATGAATACACACTGATTGACACACACACACAAGCACAAACTGTCCTCTGATTGGCTGAATCTCTCCTCATGTGATAACAGGGACTAAACTGACAGCAGCCTCTTAGATTCAAGAGCAACGATGTTCAACGTTATTAAACTTGACCTCAAACTTACATAAACGTTAAAAAAACTTCTCAGGTATCAAATCAACATCTGGATGAACAAAGTTGAGCAGCCGGTGTCCATGAAGGAGGCGTGAAGGAGACATAGAGGGGTCAGAGGGAGGAAGAAGGAGGCATTTAGGAGGCAGTAGTTGCTCATGTTTCATGTGTCTCAGTGCTACTGTGTGTCCCAGGTTTTGTGTGTGTGTGTGTGTGTGTCTGTGTGTGTCTGTGTGTGTCTGTGAGGTGTGAGTAGGTCGACAGGTAGAAGTGGACGTTGAAGGACTCTTACAGCAGAGTGAAGAGCTCTAATGATCTCTGAGAGGAGGAGGCTTAGACACTCTGTCACCTTACACACACACACACACACACACACACACACACACACACACACACACACACAGCTCCAGGGTATGTTGGGGGTGTCAGTGAGTTTCTCTTTAAAAGCCCACAGAGGCAGGACCGAGTCACAGGAAAGTGTCCATCAAGAGAGCAGCCAAGCAGCATGAAGTCACACACACACACACACACACACACACACACACACACACACACACACACACACACACACACACACACACACACACACACACACACACACACACACACACAATAAAAGTCAGTGTTGAGACAATCAGTCCGGTTCATGAGACTGATTTCTTGTCAGTGTGGTTTTCCATCTGTAACCAGTTATATTTGTCCGTAAAATCCATCCATCTCCAAACTGCTTATGCGTCTTGCAGCTGGTGTCAATCCCAGCTAACTTCAGGTGAAAGACGGGGTCCACCTTGGACGGGTCGCCAGCCAATCGCAGGGCTGACGGAGAAAAACAACCATTCACACTCAGATCCACACACCTGCGGGACAGTGGGAGGAAGAAGAAGACGCCATTTTTAGTAGTATTATTTTACACATACAGGAAATTGTTCTCTGCCTTTAACCCGTCTCACACAGCGGGGTGTGCGGCCGGGGAGTGGTTAGGGCCAGGCGTCGTGCTCAGGGACACTTGGTGGTTAGGGTTATAGTTAGTGCTGGTTAGGGTTATAGTTAGGGCCGGTTAGGGTTATAGTTAGGGCTGGTTCAGGGTTATAGTTAGGGCTGGTTAGGGTTATAGTTAGGGCCGGTTAGGGGCCGGTTAGGGTTATAGTTAGGGCTGGTTCAGGGTTATAGTTAGGGCCGGTTAGGGTTATAGTTGGGGCCGGTTCAGGGTTATAGTTAGGGCTGGTTCAGGGTTATAGTTAGGGCTGGTTAGGGTTATAGTTAGGGCTGGTTCAGGGTTATAGTTAGGGCTGGTTCAGGGTTATAGTTAGGGCCGGTTAGGGTTATAGTTGGGGCTGGTTAGGGTTATAGTTAGGGTTGGTTAGGGTTATAGTTAGGGCCGGTTAGGGTTATAGTTAGGGCTGGTTCAGGGTTATAGTTAGGGCTGGTTCAGGTTATAGTTAGGGCCGGTTAGGGTTATAGTTAGTTAGGTTATAGTTAGGGGTTAGGGTTATAGTTAGGGCCGGTTCAGGGTTATAGTTAGGGCCGGTTAGGGTTATAGTTAGGGCAGTTCAGGTTATAGTTCAGGTTATAGTTAGGACTGGTTAGGGCTGGTTCAGGGTTATAGTTAGGGCTGGTTCAGGGTTATAGTTAGGGCTGGTTCAGGGTTATAGTTAGGGACGGTTAGGATTATAGTTAGGGCTGGTTAGGGTTATAGTTAGGGCTGGTTAGGGTTATAGTTAGGGCCGGTTAGGGCTGGTTCAGGGTTATAGTTAGGGCTGGTTAGGGTTATAGTTAGCTACATCTGGACTTTTGTCGTATGTGGACGTCGTGGTCCTCACTAACATC
>BMAF01000002.1:35644479-35648218 GCA_014132575.2 Gasterosteus nipponicus
GTCCCTGTGAACATATTAAGTAGGTGTGAAGAGGAGGGGGACCGAAGTGTGCCGCCTGCCAGCCAAAGGGCCGATCCTGAATGAGCTTGCAGGAGATCTGCCAAAGCTCCTTGCAAAATCCTATTAGGTCCCCAAAACCCCAGAAAGACACTTGTTGCCTCGGCTGAGCCCCCACCCCCACCCCTAACCACCCCCAACCCTAACCACCCCCACCCCCACCCTTAACCACCCCCACCCTAACCACCCCCACCCCGCACTCTTCTGCCTACATCTCTGTCTTTGTCCCGTGTGTCTTTTTCTTGGATTTGATCACATTGGTTCCACTGGGAGGGTTAAGGTGGGCTGTAATGCCAGCAGGCGAAGGGGGTAATATGTGTCGGTCCAGTTTGATCACGATCAATAATTTATGGTTGTGTAATTGATAACTAGTAAATCTTCATATTATTACACAGTAAACAATTCAAATTGTGTGAAATGAATCAAAACCAATGTCAAAAAAAAGAGTCAAATGATTGGCAGCTGGTTATTATAGATTCGTCTGTATTATGAAAATACACCTTCAATACAGAGACATTCAACATTTTGCAGGGAAAGACAGACTCGTCCTGTATTATTATGTTTCTGCTGCACTGTTTAACCTCCATTCTCCGGAGGTTAAAACATTACAGTATTTCACATCACATAGAGGTGTGTGTCTTGCTCAGAGACACAACGACACAGAATACGTAGCGTGAAGGGATCGAACCACGCGAGCCTTTCTACCACTGCGCCACGGCGGCATCACTGACTGGGTGTGGCCAAGGGCGCAACGTGCCTGAAGGAGCAGTGCAGCTTTGACTGCATTATGTTTGATGTAATGAGAAGAATTAGCTAAACTGGTATCCACAACTACAGAGTTTGAATATAAAAGTACACACTGATATAAAACTAATACGATTTACCTTCAAATCACAAAGAAAATCATTTATTTGTTAGTATGGACTGAGATAGATATTTAATTACAGATAATCATTGTTATTTTACATACATGTATGTGTGTTAATGTATGTAATTTAAGAAAGAAAGGAAAATACTGTATAAATAATCCAGTAATCGTTATTATTTTCATAATACTTAAATTAACAGTGTTAATGGTGTGTAGTACAACAGCAAGTAAATTAAACAAATATTGTACATCCAAGATACATCAATCAGCAACACATACAAAACAACAAATATAGTACACAATAAAATACATATATTATATATATATAAATTCAATTCAATTCATTTTATTTTGTAGAGCCCAAAATCGCAAATTACAAATTGGCCTCAGAGGGCTTTACAGTCTGTACACATACGACATCCTCTGCCCTGAAACCCTCCATCAGCACAGGAACAACTCCACAAACAATGAAAAACCCTTCAGAGGGAAAAAAGGGAAGAAACCTCAGTGAGAACGTCAGAGGAGGATCCGTCTCCTGATGGACAGACTACAATGACGTCATGTGTACAGAATGAACAATGTATAATACATGAGACTATATGACAGAATGATTCAAGTAACTGTGAGTAGTAAACCAGACGCACAGCAGGACCACTGCAGGGACCACCACCATCACATAGAACCACCACCACATAGAACCACCATCAGATAGAACCACCATCACATAGAACCACCATCACATAGAACCACCATCACATAGAACCACCATCAGATAGAACCACCATCACATAGAACCACCATCACATAGAACCACCATCACATAGAACCACCATCACATAGAACCACTATCACATAGAACCACCATCACACAGAACCACCATCACACAGAACCACCATCACATAGAACCACCATCAGATAGAACCACCATCACATAGAACCACCATCACATAGAACCACCATCACACAGAACCACCATCACACAGAACCACCATCACATTGAACCACCATCACATAGAACCACCATCAGATAGAACCACCATCACATAGAACCACCATCAGATAGAACCACCATCACATAGAACCACCATCACATAGAACCACCATCACATAGAACCACCATCAGATAGAACCACCATCAGATAGAACCACCATCAGATAGAACCACCATCAGATAGAACCACCATCACATAGAACCACCATCCACAGAAGCCTGTGGGGAGGGAGAGCACAGAGACTTTAGTAGAGGGTAATGTTCGTTTATGAGTACAGTAATATGATTAATATCTAAAATAATAATGATGATGATGATGATGATGATGATGCAGCAGCAGGTGTCAGCAGGGCCACGGCAGGTGTCAGGACCAGGGTCCAAGAGGAACTACGATCTATGGAGACCTGATAGGGGAGAAAGCACAAAAAAGAAAACTCCTGGAGAGAAGCTGAATTAGTCATGTGCATTAATAAAGCGTGAATTATGGTAGAACGAGGCGTGAGAGAGGAGCTCGGTGTGTCCTAAGAAGTCCCTGGCAGTCTAAGCCCATAGCAGCTTAACTAAGGGCAGGTCCGGGCTAACCTGAGCCAGCCCTAACTATAGGCACAATCAAAGAGGAACGTTTTACTTTAAAAAGAGCTGACCGAATCTGCCCCCCGGACTGAAAGTGGAACCTGGTTCCACAAAGAGGAGCTTGATAACTGAAGGCTCTGGCCCCCAGCCTACTTTTTAAAACCACAGGAACAACAAGTAACCAGCATCTATGGAGCGCAGCTGCCTTGTAGGGCAATAAGGTGTTACAAGCTCTTTAAGATACTGACGGTGCCTCACCAGCAAGTGCCTTGTAGGTGAGGAGAAGTACCTAAAAATCTACTCTTGATTTAACAGGAGCCAGTGCAGAGAAGTTAATACAGGAGTGATATGATCCCTTTTCTTAGTTCTTGTTAATACACGTGCTGCAGCATTCTGAATCAACTGGAGAGGCTTAAGAGATTTACAAGAGCAGCCTGATAACAAAGAATTACAGTAGTCCAGTCTGGAAGTGACAAACGCATGAACTAATTTTTCTGCATCACTTTGAGACAGGAAGTTCCTGATTTTTAATATATTACGTAGGTGAAAATAGGCAGTCCTTGAAGTCTTCTTTATGTCCTGATTGGTCGAGTGAGTCGTAGGGGAACGTTATTGGCCGATAATGTACAGTTGGATCGGTTTCATCCGGTTTCATCGGTTTGATCGGTTGGATCGGTTGGATCGGTTTGATCCGGTTTGTCGGTTTGATCGGTGTGATTGGTTTCATCGGTTTCATCGGTTTCATCGGTTTCATCGGTTGGATCGGTTGGATCGGTTTGTCGGTGTGATTGGTTTCATCGGTTTCATCGGTTTCATCGGTTGGATCGGTTGGATCGGTTTTGATCGGTTTGTCAGTTTGATCGGTTTCATTAGTTTCATTGGTTTGATCGGTTTGTCCGGTTGGATCGGTTTCATTGGTTTGATCGGTTTGATCGGTTGGATCGGTTTGATCGGTTTGATTGGTTTCATCGGTTTCATCGGTTTGATCGGTTTGATTGGTTTGATCGGTTTGATCGGTTGGATCGGTTTGATCGGTTTGATTGGTTTCATCGGTTTGATCGGTTTGATCGGTTTGATCGGTTTGATTGGTTTCATCGGTTTCATCGGTTTGATCGGTTTGATTGGTTTGATCGGTTTGATCGGTTTGGGGCAATGCGAGTTTTCACAACAGGACAATTACGGTGGACGTCATGAGCGATGTGAATGAATAAGATGCGGGACTCAATGCTGTTTACGGGGACTATTATTT
>BMAF01000020.1:0-97500 GCA_014132575.2 Gasterosteus nipponicus
GTCATGTGTAATAGTTTCTCTGGTCGTGCTCTACCAGCTTTGCGCCAATAGTTTTATGAAGCACTTTCCTTGTGCCAAAGGGGTCACTTACAAACACATGTCCCAAGTTTCTCAACTCAGCAAATGCCGCCTGTCATTCTATATATTCAAACACAAAGCACACCGTCAGCGATCTAGCTGTGGCATGCCGCAAGGGCGCTAGAGAGGTCAAGAGTTTCACTGGCTGCCCACTACTATGTCTATACAAACCCACAACAAACATGTGTTAAATGCAATGCACGTTAGCACATGTAACATAATTGTTACATTATTTGTGAGGGTTTCAAGTGCTGGTTTGCCCTTTGAGTTTCAGTCACGACGAAGCCAAGATGCGGGCAACGGCAGACACGTGATCAACTGCGATTCCCATTGCGGTCTCAACAAAGGAACTTCCTAAATACAGCATCAGTTTATAGTCGCCTCACCAACACTGATCACTGTTAATCACAGCGCCTCAGCCGCGCACTGGGACACCCGACCACGTCGCTGGTCCATTCCGGATTCTGCAGATGCTGGCAGCAGCATCGCTCTGGCAGTCCTGCGGGTGAGGGAATTAAAGAGCGGCGAAGACTCGGCCGCAGCTAGACGCAGAATGGGGATGTTTTCGTGACGCCACGACAGCCCGATGAGTTACAGATAACTTCGGCTGAATATCACGCACCGTGTTCACCCACAGCGAACTCAGAATACGCGCAGCGATCGCTATTTAGATGAAAGACGTTATCACAGAGAACAGCCAGGTTTGGCAAGGCGGTGAGAAGATGCCAAATGACAGCCTCGAAGAGCTCAACAACATAAGCGACTTCCTGCTTCGTTTGGAGAGGCTCGAATCCCACTCCACACCACCAGCATGCCGAATGAGTTTTTACCGCAGATTTCCGATACTGGCCTGACGCCATGTCAGCAGCCTGCAGCTGAAGAACCTCGTCCGCCAAGATGACGGTCCACGGTTATCATACCATCCCCATCAGCGCCTGGTACGCCAGAACATCAAGGGCAGGCTGTCATCCGCCTAGAGGGGATCGCTAACTGCGCCACTGATTCACAGCCAGGTAGCCCCGAAAGAAGCTAAAAGATCGCGCTCCATTCTTCACCCTCGTGATCGGGCCCGCTATGCCCTCCACTGGGCGCGATCTCTCCGTCTCCTGGCGCCGTCCCGCTCATTGCCGCACATACAGACAACAATGCCGCGTAGAGTGATGGCTCCGTTTGCGCCAGCACTTCATTTACTTTGTTTTTACCACATTTTTTTAATCTTTATCCTCAACTTCCAGTCAGCAGTTTCAGATTGAAATTGCATATTGTAAATGGAACATATTTCTTTTCTGCACTATTTGTTCAGTTCAATGTTGTGGATCAGCCATAAACAAATTTCGTATGTTCAACATAAGCCAGCAGTCGCCCTGATTGTTCCACGAATGGTGGTGCATATAGCTACTCAATAAAACGTTTACTTAACATCCCTGCAGATAAGACATGATGAGCTAATACTAAGTAAATACCAGTAAAACATTTTGAGCACTGTGCACCACCTCTATCGCAGCGCTTGATGCATTAATCACGTTATTTATGACCGAAGCTGACACAGTTACTCAGTAGCAGCGACGGTGCAGGTGAGCTAACCCATGAAAGCTAGACTCAAACAAGACCTTCTCTGAGGAAGGCAGATCCACCAGCTCAACATCAACGCGCTGAGAGTAGACAGAGAAGCGGCGAGCGGGCGCATGGAGCCGAATGAAACAATGGTAGTGTCATTTTTTAAACTCAACCAAAGGCAAAGTTTCATCTGCCAAAATGAGATTCGCTCAAGAAAGTCCACTTGAATGCTTCTTCACCAAATGCTGACACTGGTGAACAATGTTGCAGACGATGGCTGCCACCACGTTTCTGATTTTAAACTACCCATAGCCTTGCCACACCATAGCACTTTATTTCTGTGCACTGTTGTTCTGTGCTCACAACGATATTGTGTTCGCACAGCCAACTGCCAAGCGAAATTGAGCGTTCGATATGGCACACAATGTGGCTGATTAAATTGTACAGCATTGCAAGGCCAATATATGTCATGCATACAGAATCCTATTCTTCATTACAAATGCGCCATGTTATCTCAGACTTACTGTATTACATACATACAAACTCTCACATTTAAATTACGTCGATGCACATTAGGGAATACTCATGCTGACTGTATTTTACCACTTAAAGATGAGCCTACGTAAAGACAGGAGCTTAGATAGCATCTGATTCACATCATTCAAATACTCAAACGTTGTGTCTTTCCTAAATTACTCAATGGACTCCAATCATGGACTCAATCACTCACACATCATACCTGTGGTATTTACATCACCATTGTTTCAGTAAAAGATAGTGATAGTGACGCCATCAGTCAGCTAGTTAGCTCGTGAGGTTGCCACTGCACAGTCGCTTGATTTCTTTCCATCAACACGCCAAACAGGTTCAGCTAATCTCTCAACTCGCTTAAGCACACCAGCTGGGACAGGTCCACCAGGCATGAGGTTGAACAAGTCGCGGGTAGCCAAGATATCAGCAGTGATCTCACACTGCTCACCCCGCCCGGCCGTGTCACCATGCGGCACACCTGAAAGACCCAAGACAGGCTAGTTCGCCAGACAGCTGTCTGGATCGGGACCCTCTGAGCGCTGCCGAGATCTTTAGGAGATCGTTGCGTGGCTGAGGCAAAGGCGTTAGCTAGTTTGTGCCGATTCAGCCACGGAACCTCTCCAGAGGCAAGAGTGCCTGAACAATTCTAACACTATGATTTCACCAGCAATAGTACGATTAACGCTCGCTGCAGCCGCCAATATCGCCTCTCGCAGTTTGAGAGCAAACATCAGCTTCTTTCCTCGCATGTCGACGCCAGCAAACGCGCTGCTGCCTAGGGCTGTCAGATCCTGCTGGTTTATGAAGAAATCAGACAGAGAGATTTACTACAGAGGCCGAGTCTCTCCGCTGTACCTGCATGACTGCAAGTGAGGCGGCCTGAGTGACGGCCACACTCAGTAGAGCCATTCCTGCAGGACTGATAACGGAAAAGCTCACTGACAGCTTTACTGCAGTTATACTTTCTGAAGGTCACGCAGCCACACAGTAAAAGAAGAAATGGCGCTGGTCACAACGGTCCACGCTGCGCACCGCCATGCGCCATTTTTTCCATCTTGAAGCTCAAATCAGCTGTGTTCTTCAGGCGGTGGGCTCATGTTCTCCCAGGTTGCTCATCGCAGCATAGCACGATACGGACGGGGATCTGAGAGTTCAGTGTTTTATCAGCTGCCGTCTCCGGGCTGCCGTCGCCAGCAGCGCCGTTCACTGGCGGAGGCGACACCTTTAATATACGGTCGTACTGTAGCTTATGAGGCTACTGGCCCGGTCGTTACTCTCCACCGGGAAGGTCGACGCCTGCGCCGCGGCGAGTTACGCCATCGTCAATTTTCTTCGTCCGTTTTCATGCCGGACTACTTCGGTGCGTGGCACGCCGGGGCTGGGAACGATTTCGAGGCTGAAGACAGATAGCAAAAGCTGTTCGGCAATGTCGAAGCAACGAGATCAACTAGTATTATGAAAGAGAACTTAGTTATTTACATAACCCCTGGCCCCTCTGAGCAATATGAGCATTTGCGCCAGCTGAATGACGTGGTGTCGTTCACATGCAGGTAATCGCGTGGATCGATGCTTTCATCACTGGTCAGGACATGAGATTATCAGCGGGCGCGTCCATGGCGAGCACATCTCACAACCGGGGTTATGCAAAATAACCTAAAAGTTATCTAAAGAGCGAAGACGATAAGATGAAGATGGAAACCGAGAGAACAGAAAGCCAGCTGACAGCGCCCTTCAACAACGAGAGTTGCAAGCTGCCGCTGCCCTGCGAGCGAGCGTCGCTAAAATCACCAATTACTACTTTGACGAAGATAGTTATCTCAAGAAAATTGCCGCACACCGCCTCATTTAGCCGTTGCAAGTGCTCTCACGCAAATACTGGAGGACGGCAGTTACATGATTTAGGTCGAGATGGAGAGATTGGTCAGAAAAAAAGAAGCTTTATACAGAAACACGATCGCAAAATCCCATGAGCTGGAGAAAGGGAAACATAACTCCACATATATACATATTATATAGTGGTGCAAAAGATTTAGTCAGCCATCACTGTGCAGTTCTCCCACTCGTGATCCAGCTTCTTGAAAGACGCTTGCCACTGGCCCTGACGTTTGTGCGTGCTGCTCAACGCTCATCCGCAGACGCTGAAAGACGCCCACAGCCAGACCCACATTTCAACGCGATTTTACACGGTAATATTGCCTTTCCTCTGTGTGTTTCTATCATTATTTTAGAGGTTTTAAAAGTACACATTTTGTTTACCACATAACACGCCGGTATCCGGTCTAAACAGTGATTCCAACGCTTCTACAAAGACGCATTATTTTTGAATTACGGGCCCTTTCTAACGTTGGAATATAGACGCCAAATTCAAATCTGTGGATACTAAAAATGGGAAACTACATACATACAGTTAAACTCAACAAGGTAAATAAACATTGCCGATTACTCAGTATTTACTATTAATAAAACAATATGGGCCAACAACATAGCAACATGCGCCTTAAATAACATAATATAGCAAGTTCACGTTAGTATTTTGATAAAATAATTATTTAATTTTGCATGATTATGTTATTTAAGAAACATGCTGTATGTTGTTGTTATATTGTTTATTAATAATAAATACTAATTAATCAAACAAATGTTTGTTTTTTTACCTGTTGAGGACAATCAAATTGGGCATAAGTATGTAAGTTTCATTTGCAATTTATCCATTGAAAGACGTTTAAAAGACGTCTATGGCCCGACGTTGAAAAAGAGTTGCAAAATTGGTTCAAAAGTGAAAGTTGTTTCAACGCCTTTTCAGAGGAAAAAGACGCCCACGTTTAGACCCGCTTTCGACGTGATTTATAATATTGCGGTAAACTTATAAATGGGAGGTACTTTTTAACCCCAAAATAATGATAAAAGCACACAAGACGAAATATTACGTAGAAAAAATCACGCGAAATGTGGTTCAAACGGGATCGCCAACGCCTACCAATAGACGCTGAAACAACTTTCACTTTTTAAACCATTTTGCAACGTCTTTTCAACGCCGGGCCATAGACGCCTTTTAAACGCCTTTTTCAACCAAAAAATGCTCACTGATCTTTTAAGTGGAGAACTTTGGCACAATTGGTGGCTGACTAAAATACTTTTTTGCACCACTGTATATAAATATATATATATGTATGGTTTTCCACCTCCTATGTTTCTTTCTCAGCCTCATGGTTTTTCTGGATCATTGATTTCTTCCCTCTCACTTCTTTTTCTGACTTACCCTCCATCTCCATTCATCCGTCTCTGTTTCATTCTTCATCCCAGCCACAGCAATGAGATATTTTGCATTTCTAGCCTACTTGGCTTGGCTAAATGGGGCGGTAGTGCAATTAGTTTTGAAAAGTACTTATCTCTACAGCAAAATGAATTATTGATTTAACGACACTCATGCTTTTTATGTTAGCAGGCTTTACAAATCCCTCTGCTGAAAGGACGCCTGTCAATCTGTTCAGAGCAAAACCCCTGTTCATTTCCCAACTGCCTGTCCTCACCCTCTTTACCCCAGTTTCTATCTTCTGTCTCTATCATCTGTGATCACCTTGTCTTTGCTCTTTAGATAAATAACTTTAGGTTATTTACATAAATTGGCCTCTCTGAGTAATATGATGGAGATGTCTCATTATGGATGCACGCCCGCTGCTGACCTCACAAGCGTTAACTTACTACGCTCAATCTCTTGATTGGCTGGTGAAACGGTCCATTCACCGCAGGTAGTACCACCTACCTTAAATGTCTCATGTGGACGACACCACGTCATTCAAGATAAGCACAAGAAGGGTTGTCTGGTGAGACACTCATATTACTCAGAGAATCAAATTATGTAAATAACCTAAAGTTCTCTTTCATAATACTTCGTTCGGTGTCTCACTATGGGATGGTTGCTCCCGTATTGCCAGACAAGCTATCTACTGGTCTTCCAACCCTCAGAAAATACTCCGTTCCACCGGACAGCAAAACAGCGCCGTGCCACGACGGAGCCGGAAATGTCCAGCATATAGAAACGGACAAAGTGAGCGGTGAGGACCAACTCGCCGCAGCACAGACGTCCTGAACAGAAACTCCCCTGAATAAGGCCCAGGATGCGGCCAGGCCCCGAGGAGAGTGCGCTCGCAAGCCCACAGGCTGCATGCCCCGACTCGTATAAGCCCAGTTATCGCCTCCACCACAGTGGGACAGAGCGCTGCTTTTTGCTGGCCCAGAGACGAACAGCCGTCTCCTCCTGAGACTCCTCGTCCCATCCACCCATGAGATGCGCACTGCACCGGACTGGACATAACGCATCGCAATGCTGCTCACCCCGTGGGGTAGCAAAAGCCGAGTCAATAGGAGAACATGAGCCCACCACCTAAGGCACAAGGCCGGGTTGGGCTTCAAATCATCCTCACATCCCTGGAAAGAAGCTGAGCGCATGACGGGTGCACCAAAGCGTGGATGTCACTAACTCGTTTAGCCGAAGCCAGCGCCAGCAACAACACTGTCTTGAGAGACACGTATTTAGAGTCTGCCCTCCAGTGGCTCAAGGGGCTATAGCTGCGAGTAAAACCTAATCGTGGAGAGGCTTTCCGTTTGTCGACAGATCCCGCAGAATGAAAATATCACTCCTACTGGACACTGAAAGAATGTGGCCATTCAGTGACACCATTCCTCAAAACACTCTCCACTTACAGTCATACACAGGGACCTAGCGGAGGCTCGAGCACTCTGTATAAGTAGAAAATCACTCTCTAATCACAATTTCTTCCCGCAAATGGCGGGATCTGGTGGTCTCATGTCGACCCTAACCCTACGGCAGCAGCCGTTTACACATCGAGCATGTCCGCGCTGGGGGAGGAAGAAGCTGGTGCGCTGCTCCCATCTCCATTCCGAGGCGACAGTGGCGCGGGCTGTGCAGCCCGCCGAGCAACAAAGAGGTCGCCCTCGTCTTCATCCTCTGATATGAGTTCCGAGGCGCACTCATCATCGTCCCCATAGTCGTCCCCATAGTCGTCCCCATAGTCCCAGTTCCAGGGCGTCTTCCTCCTCTTGAGGGACCGTGGCAGTCGACTGGGAGCCCCAGCTGGCGCCCAACACTCCAGTGCCGCCACTGCAATCGACCCCGTCATCCCTCCGTCCTCGGCGGCGGCGCCGCCGGGAGGGAGATAGGGGTCCCGTCCAGACAGGCTATCCTGGCGGGCTAGCCTGTCTGCGAGGAGACTCTTCAAGGTGAATACCGCATAGTCTGTTTCTGAGCCGGGGACGTCGTTAGCTAGCTGGTGTGTTGGTAGCCTAAACACTCAGCTTGAACCTGAATGTGGATCACTGCTGATATCTTGTACCCACAAAGCGTTAAATGCCCTGAGTCTCCGTGTCCCTCTGGTGTGAGGGTTTAGCCTCCATGCCCTGCGCAGCTGGTGTGCAGGCAGGAGTCGAGGCAGTTAGCTGGGTGTGCCTAAACGAAAGTTCGAGAGATTAGCTGGGTGTACTAACCCTCGGTACTTTCGAACAGCCGTGGTGAGGCGTCGAGGGAGTGTCAACACCAAGCCGTGGAGGCGAGGCACAATGGGTCTGGTGACCGGACGAAGCAGAAGAAACTCAAGGCTAGCTAGCGAGCTAGTGACGATGATCATCATCACTATCACTATCTTTTACTGGAAACAAGATAATAGTGTGAGTTGAATGTAAAATGCAAGGTGTAATTATTAACAAATTGATTGAATTATTAATCCATGATTGTTAGGGTCCATTGGTTAAATTTAAGGTTTGTTCGTTTATGTAAGACACAACATTGAATATTTAGTGTGTAGATAATGTGTGCATCAGATATATCTAAGCTCCTTAGTCTTGCAATGAAACCATCTTTTTAGAGTGATTAAATACTCGTCAGCATGGCGGGTAGACCACAATGTCATCGGCATGGTTTAAATGAGTTTGTATGTATGTAATACAGTAAGTCCTGAGACCAACATGGCGTGGCTTAGTGTTTCATTTGTAATGAAAGAATAGAGTTCTGTATGCATGACTATATATTATTTTACAATGCTGTACAGTTTAATCAGCCACATTTATTGCCATAATATGTCAGACATACAAGGAATTTCACTTAGCAGTTGGTGTCGCAGACAGTACGACAATGGATGACAAGACAACAGTGCACAAGGAATAAAATATAGTGCTATGGGTTAGTAGTAAAAGGCTATGGGTTAGTTTAAAAATAAAGGAAACATAATTAACGACAAAAAGAACCAAAAACAGCCATCGTCTGCACCAACTTGATGATTCTGGTGTCAGCGGCAGTGAAGAAACGACAAGTGGACTTTTTCTTGAACGAATCTCTTCATTTTTGGCAAATGAGAAGCTTTGCCTTCAAATGTACAGTTGGGTTTAAAAAATGACTACTACCCATTGTTTCATTCAATGCCAGCGGATACACCCCCTTCCTCACTCTCTGCCCCCTGTCTACTCTCAGCATAGCAGTTTTTAAGGAGATGGTGGGATGATGGGAGGCGGTTCCACTCTGTGCCCGAGGGTAGATGGAGAGTGTTGGGCTGGTGGATCTCTCTGCCCCCCCTTGACCCTCCTCAGAGGGTCTTTGACAAGTCTAGCTCATGGGTTGCTCTATACTTTCACAAATCACTCTTACTGGAGCGATAACCTGTAATCAGCCAGTCAGTCATGCGGGCGAGAAGACAATGCTTATCAAATGGCTTACGATGCAAAGTTGGTGCACAGTTATGAGTTTGCCTTCAAAATGTTTTTTTACTTAATTATTTACTTAGTATTATCATCCTTGTCTTATCTAAATGATAGGGATGTTAGAAGTAAATGATTTACTGTGGAAGGACTTGTTGTATATGCACCACCATTCATGGAACAATCAGGAACATTTATTGCCAAACTATGTTAGACATACAAGGAATTTGACATGGCGATTGATCCACAACATTGGACTGTGAGACAGAGACAAATAGTGCAAGAAAAATGATATGTTCCATTTACAATATACAATTTCAATCTAAAGTATGACTAGAAGGTTCTAGGCTTGGGGGGATAGAAAATTAAAAAAAAAATGAATTAAAAATAAAAAGTAAAAAATAAAGTGCACAGGCAAACAGATGACCATACTCTACACAACTGTGTTGTGAGTGTATGTGCATGTGGAGTGTGAAGGGAGTGAACGTAGGAGGTGGGAGGTCTTGGTCCTGATGGACCTCAGCCTCCTGCCAGATGGAAGGGGCACTAACAGTTTTTGTCCGGGGTGAGAGGGGTCGGCCACGATCTTTTTAGCTGCTTCAGAGACCTGGAAGCGAACAAGTCCTGCAGGGACGGCAGATTGCAGCCGATCACCCTCTCTGCAGAGCGGATGACACGCTGCAGCCTGCCCTTGTCCTTGGCTGTGGCTGCAGCGTACCAGACGCTGATGGAGGAGCAGAGGATGGACTCCATGATGGCCGTGTAGAAGTGGACCGTCATCGTCTTTGGCAGGTTGAGTTTCTTCAGCTGCCTCCGGAAGAACAACCTCTGCTGAGCATGGCGTCAGGGCATTGTCTATCAAATCTGCAGTAGAACTCATTCAGCTTGTCTGCCAGGTGGAGGTCATTCATGGAGTGGGGGGGTTGTTGGCTTGTAGTTAGTGAGGTGTTTGAGGCCTCTCCAAACCGAAGCAGAGTCACTTGCTGAGAACTGTTGTTGGAGTTTCTCAGAGTACAGTCGTTTAGCATCTCTCACCGCCTTATAAACCTGTATTCTGACTCTGTGTCTTTGTCTCCACTCCTAAATGCCTGATCCTTCTGCAGGCGTAGTGTTCTGAGTTCCGCTGTGAACCAGGGTTTGTCGTTGTTGTAACTCACCCTGGTGCATGATGGTACACAGCTGTCCTCACAGAAGCCGATGTAGGAAGTTACAGCCTCTGTGAACTCATCCAGACTGTCAGTAGCAGTCCTGAAAACATCCCAGTCTGTGCAGTCAAAGCACGCCCGAAGATCCTCCAGCGCCTCACTGCTCCACTTCTGAATTCCCTCACCACAGGTTTGCAGAGCTTTAGTTTCTGCCTGTATGCAGGAATCAGATGGACCATGACGTGGTCAGAGTGTCCCAGTGCAGCACGAGGGACGGCGTGATGAGCCCTGCTTACTGTGGTGTAACAGTGATCCAGCGTGTTCTCCTCTCTGGTGGGGCATTTAATAAACTGTCTGTATTTAGGAAGTTCCTTTGTTAAAGGACAATGACTAAGGAGTCCGGGTTGGTCCGCTCCTCGGCGAGTGTCTGCTGCACGTTGCCCGCATGTAAACCCCAACTGGATAAATGATGCAAACTCCAAGGAACTTTGGGGCAAACCAGCCGCAAACATCCACAAATAATAATAATAATTATGTTACATGTAATTTAGCTGACATTTATATCCAAAGCGATTTGCATTGCATTTTTAACACATGTTTTTTTTACATTTTGCCCCGGGAGTAATTGTGGGTTTGGTGTCTTGCTCAGGGACACTTCAATATGGGACATGGAGCAGCCAGGGCTCAAACTGCCAACCTCGCGGTCCCCAGCGCACCCGCTGTACTCCACGCGCCACAGCTAGATCAGCTAATTTGGTGGTTGTGCTTTGTGTTTAGATATATAGAATGACAAACCATGTTAGAGCATTTTATGAGTTGGGAGAAAGGCAGGACGTGTGTTTGTAGAACACATTTTAACAACAAGGAAAGTGCTTCACATAAAACTATTGAGAGCATAAAAACAATTAAGAACATTGATTGAAACAATAAACAAGCTAAACATTAATAACAATTGCAGTCCAGTTCACGAATTACAATACAGTAGTAGATTAGTAGTCATGTACTCAGTCTTCTGCTCTTCTCTGGTCTATCATAAAATGCAAACAGAAAAGTTTTCCTAATTTGGAGCAGCTGAGTCTTGTGAGTTTGTTCCAGATGTGGAGCAGAAGAACTGAAGCTGCTGACTCTGGGAACAGAAAGTAGACCTGTCCCAGACGACAAATGGAACCCTGTTCGATTTAACTTCCTGTCAAAGGTGGGAGAGGAACGAACCATCTTCTTTCTGCTTCACTGTGCAGCTTTGTTATCATGGTCATTATAATGAACGTTACAGATGAAAACAGTCCACTCTTTTAAATGGTATTCATATACATATCATATCATTTAAGATCATTTTCCAAATAGTTATTCTTTTTTAATTCAAATGAGCTCTATGCCTACCACGTGTAAGCGTATGTGGATGAGCTCTCTCCACCTGACCCTGATTCCGAAAATAAGTAGCAGTAGAAGCTGCCCCTAGCAGCTATCTGACCTTTGACCCAATGTCTACTTCTTCCCTTCGACTCCCCTCCACTCATTGGGATTCGTGCCGTATTCCTTCCAACTTGCAATTAACCTCACCCACAGGGCAGACTCATACACACACCTGTGGTGATTAGCCAGCGCTAATGGCTCTCTAGTACCCACTAAATACTCTCATAACTCATGAAAAGACTTTGTGACCCTGCACTGACTCGCAGCTTGTGGATCATGAATCAAACAGAAGCGTGCAAATAAGCAGCTCTGCCTTGATTGTTAATCAGGGTGGAACTCTGCTCAGTCTGGCTACAGCAGCTAACCAACAAGAAGACAATAACCAGGCTCTGCTTCTATATTTTATAGTGTGTGCATATTTGGACATGATGAATAACACTGGGATTGAGATCTGTCCTCTTGATCCCCCTACATTAAAGGAGACATATTACTTTGCAGGGTCTTCTAAACGCTAATGTGGCTACATTCATGTCTACCAATCCCCAAACGCTGGAAAACAACTTGAGCTTTTTTTCTTATCCGACGGGCGCTCTCTGTCCGCTGTGTGTCTCTCTAGATGTGTTCTGCTTCACAAGTAAAACTTTCCACAAATACTATCCACACACTGGGCTAGGACAATTTCTCAAGGTTTTATGAGGCTGCATACCCTGTAAGTGCTTTTAACCACTAACATATTGGCCAGATAGGCCTTGTGTTTGCAGACAAATGCCTTTTTATTGTGGGAATGCCGAGCAGTGGTCTAAAAAATGGCCCGGTTTTTATCAGGTTAAAGTAATTAAAATAAATACAATAATAACAAATACTTTGTGTAGATTCAGCCCCTTTTAAAACTGACCATCATAAACCTGTACTATTTTAATGTAAAATATACTGTCGACTGACGACAAAAATGTAAGTTTGTTTTTCATGATAAAAGTTGCTTTTAATGAATTTGTGTTTTAATATTGTCTGAAGAAGCTACCACAATAAAGCACACACGGTTTCTGAGCACTTATTGCTCTCACTTTTCACATGAATTTATTAAATACATTTTGCATTTTGTTGATTAGATTTAGAACTATATTGGTGTAAATTACAAAGAGGTATAAACATTTGTACTGGAGATCAAAAAGGTTTCATATCCTGCTCTATGATATGAACGATGGTAAATGGTAAAAGGGCTGTACTTGTATAGCGCTTTAACACTACATGACATCATTCACCCATTCACACCCATTCATACACTGATGACATCATTCACCCATTCACACCCATTCATACACTGATGACATCATTCACCCATTCACACCCATTCATACACTGATGACATCATTCACCCATTCACACCCATTCATACACTGATGACATCATTCACCCATTCACACCCATTCATACACTGATGACATCATTCACCCATTCACACCCATTCATACACTGATGACATCATTCACCCATTCACACCCATTCATACACTGATGACAGGAGAACCACACACAGTGACACCTGCCCATCAGTCACTAACATCCACACACTGTAGTCACAGCTACAGGAGCCATGTTGGTTAAGCGTCTTGCCCAAGGACACATGGACATGCAGGTTAGCAGAGCCTGGGATCGAACCGACAACCCTCTGATTGGAGGACGACCTGCTCCCCACCCACCCACAGTCGCCTCACAGTCGTTGATTGTCAACGATGATGATATCTATGATATTTTTAACATAATTTATCAATTCTAATATATTATGTTTACTTAATGATTACAGTAAGTAACAGGACAATTGTATTACGTTTATTGCTGAGATCTGACAATCTGCATTGTCATGAAACACAAACTATCGTCTCTCTATTGTCACCACCCACCTGTTTTCCTTCTGTTTTACCTTTGAATTGCTGGACTTAATGTCATTGTGCAAGCATAGAGATGTCAAGGACATTCAAGGTTTCATCCGGTTTGACATCAATTTCCAATGTCCCACAAGTTGGGTTTTTGTCCTGTCTCTACGTTTGTTTTCGGACTTCCTGTTTTATTTTGGCGATTAAATCTCCTCTCGTTTCAGGTTCCTTTCCCTCCCTTTTTTCCCTCTTGTAAGGTTTTTTTTTCATTTTTTGGGGAGTTTTTCCTGTGCCGATGGAGGGTTTCGGGGCAGAGGATGTTGTATGTGTACAGACTGTAAAGCCCTCTGAGGCAAATTTGTAATTTGCGATTATGGGCTATACAAAATAAAATGACTTGACTTGACTTCCTGATGTGTTACCAGTCTTATTGTCTTCCCTGATTCCTGATTGTGTCCATCTGTTCCCTCTTCCCCCATGTGATCATATAGTCTGCGTCTCCCTTTGTCTTGTGCCAGTGTGTCGTTCTACGTTGTCGTACCCGCCAGTGTCCAAGACCCAGACCCAGACCAATAACCATAGCCATAGTTTGTCTAGTCTCGTGACCACAGTTTTACCTCGTTACTCGTTCGTGTGAGTTTTCTTTGTAGCTTTCGCTCCAGCGTGAAGTCTCAGTTAGGTTTAGATTAGTAGCTTGTGTTCCTCCCTTTTTGGAGTGACTTTATTTTTGGACCCTTTAGTACTCTGTGCCAATAAACTGTTATCTGATATGCATGCTCTGCGTCTGAGTCCTGCCTCCTGTCCGGGTCTGACAATAAAGAGGTTCAGATCATCTGGATGAACTGAACCTCTTTATTGTTATTATTATTACATTAGAATTGGTTAGAAAAAAATGTGAAATATAGGGTTGGTTTTCTGGGGACTGAAATTACTTTGGATGCCATCAGTTTTGACACAACCGGTGGAAAATATTGGAGAAAAGTTCTTGTTGATATCGTTGAATACTGCTGTAAACTGTATGTGTGTCTTCGTGCCACATCACAGCATGGGCTGAACAAGCTTATATTCTATTAATTCCTGGGCGGCTGCTAATGTTTTGGCCGAGTGCTGTTTAATGGTTGGGGTTTTAATGTGAGGGCAGCGCGGCAGAACACACTGCCTCCTACATGGAGAGGTAAAGACCTGCCATAAATAGCTGCTGTGGCTCAGGTCAAAGCTCACTTTACATCTGCTGCTGCGTCTTTCATCTCTTCTCTTATCAATGTTCCTCACTTTGTGAATCAGTTTGTATTTACAGTGATATCATAGATGTAGTGTATTATGACATCTACATGTATTTGCTGTTTTCTATTGGAGTTAAATGCATGTAATATTCACATTCATAGACATTAGCTACATCCTCCAGGAGCCACGTCGATCGTAGCTACCTCTGAATGTCCATCGCTCCTTCTATCATGCAGCGCTGCTCCCCAAGAATATTTCCTCCTGAATTCTGGATTCAGGCTGACACCTGCTGCTGTCATCATCATTATTATTTTAAATATTAATCATATTACTGTCATCATAAACCAACATTAAAGTCTTTGTGCTTTATGTGATGGTGGTTGTCCCTGCAGTGGTCCTGCAGTACACCTGCTTACTACTCGCAATGATTGAATCATCTGTCATAGGAACTGAACGTATTGTTTATCTTTACATTGTTCATTGTGTCCTCATGACGTCACTGTAGTCTGTCCATCAGGAGACGGATCCTCCTCTGACGTTCTCACTGAGCTTTCTTCCCTTTTTTCCCCATGGAGGGTTTTCATTTGTTTCCTGTGCTGATGTGAGGGTTTCGGGACAGAGGATGTCACGCGTGTACAGACTGTAAATCTCTCTGAGGCTAATTTGCAATTTGCGATTTTGGGCTGTACAAAATAAAATGTATTGAATTTAATGACATTCCCCCCATGGCTTCATACAACATGAACAGTCTAGTTTGGTTGGGTCAGCGCCTGCTATCCAGCATGGAACCAGACTATTCTCTGCGGTTAGCCCAGTGCACCCAGGGTTGAATTATCATCGACAATCCTTGATTTGGTCTGAAGGAGGCTTTTACAGCCAGTTGCAGATCGTTGTTGAGGTGAAAACCATTTTCAGAGATTTTGAGACTCTTTGTTCCCCCGTTCTCCTCCCCGACCCCCCCCATGTTCCCAACAAGTCACTGTTTATATGTATACATTGATGACAGGAGCTACTTCAAACAGTTCACCGGTCCATCAGTAACTAAACCCCACACACGTAGTCACCGCTACAGGAGCAATGTTGGGGTTGAGTGTCTTCCCAGAAGACACGTTAGCGGAGCCGAGGATCAAACTGTCGATCCTCTGGTTGATGGACGACCGAGCTCTCCACTGCTTGTCCCACTTAGTGGTTTCCTTTGAGGAAGAAAAGAACAAATGCGTGTAACAATCCAAAGTTGACAAAAATGAATACACTTTGGAGTAGGATGTAAAAGGAGGATAAGTTGACAGGAAGGATCATTCCTCGTGACTACTGTTTCTCCACAAGTTTACTGGCAACGGGATTATTAACATACAAATTCAGTAAATTCAAGACTTTTATTATATTTGTTCAATCCATTATCACATTTCACCAATTTGGCTCAGAATGTTTTACAATCCGTACACAGCAAAATTCTTAGAGTCAATTTTCCGGTGTTAGGCAAAAGTGCAGGGTTGAAATCACACTGCAAAAAGTTGATTCAACTCTTACAGAGTCAATTGTACGAAAGAGCTTTAGTCATTATTTAGTGTCGAGATCAGATTCATTTGCGACATTTAGGTTTGAAATGTAACTGTACAGTGTCACACTTCTTGGTGTTTGGTTTAACTCTACGTACTGTGGCGCGTGGAGTAGAGGGGGTGAGCTGGGAACCACGAGGTTGGTTCGAACGTCCCATGTTGAAGTGTCCCTGAGCAAGACACCTAACCCCTAATTGCTCCCCCAGGCTAAAGTGTAAGAAGCCATGAGTTAAAAATGCAATGTAAGTTGCTTTGGGTAAAAGCATCAGCTAAATGACATGTAATGTATTTAACACTGAGCAGATTTATTTTTCACACTTATTTAACGTGTTAACACTTGATTTAACACTGAAGATTGGGACAAACATCAGCTCAGAGTTCAAACTCTTTGAAATTTGAAAAGTTTGAAATTAATATCGAAATATTTGTGATGCGGCACATTAGTTATGTGAAACATTAATTGATGAGGAACAAACAATTTAAACGAACAGATTAATAAAACAATAAGGCTCTCGCTCAAAACGGCTGCTCTTGTCCGCCTGTCGTTGTTTAACAAATGTAACAAACAAAACCATGTCACATGGGGCGCCCTCTTGTAGTATTAAAGTCAATATACCGCATTTTCCGCACTATAAGGCGCATTTAAAAGCCTTTAATCTCCTCAAACGACGGCGCCTTATAATCCGGAGCGCCTATATACATGGATCAATTGGTTAATCGGTTGATCCATACTGGTTGTACACGGCGCTCAAGGCGCTCTGCCAAACACGCCAAAGCTCGTCTACGACGGCGAGATGCTGAGCGAGATACGGAGCTGCTTTCAGGGCGCGTCGGAGAAACAAAGCTGTCGTTCTCGCCGAGCACTTCATGAGATTAAAGAGCGAGAGACGGCGCCCTTTTCTCTACAGCAGCTGAACCATCTTAACGGGGAACATGAGTTATTCTAAAAGCAGCCGGAGATTTGGATGGCGAGGGGGGCGGCGGGAGCGGACGCATCACGCAGCATCGATCGGACCCTGAAAGCACCGTCTCCACCTCCCCCCCATCCACCCGCCCCGACGCCAAACCTTTGACTGCAGTACCTTATGCGCCTTATAATCTGATGCGTCCGCGTCATTTAATCATCCCTAGTCTATGTTTTGATCAGAGTTGTGATTAAAGGTTTGGGTGGGCCGCAAAAGATTTTCAGATTTCAAATTGGGTCGCGGCATTCTTGAGTTTGGGAACCGCTGGTGTAGAATATGCCACATCCTCTGTCCACACCCTTGCATAAAATATGAAAAAAACAGTGAGATGATCTCATCTTCTGTCAGTATTCCATTTACACGTTTGGTTCTGCAGCATCAGGACTCCTGAACTGCTCCCAAACTTTTCAACAGCCCCCATTCCCAAACATTACATTTCATAATTCAAAACCTCTTTATTTTATGTAACAACTCAAGGAAAGGAAAAGTAAATCTGTTATTGGTGACCTGCATATTAGAATATTCTTCATTTTCATATCGATAGCTGCACCCCTTTGGTATGACCTCCCTCTTTCTCTTGCCTGCATCTGTAATACCACCACTACCATCCATGTCATTACCATCCTATTTGGGGAAGCTCCATTCCACCGTTTCTTTCTTCGCTCCTCCGTCCTCCCCCTCCATGCCTGAGATGGCAGGCTAAATGAGTGTTTGCACAGAATTTTCCGCTGACTGTGCGCTTTGCATCCTATAGCCGTAATTGGCCATAAGCTGGGGATCGAAACAGAGTAAATGGCTGGGATGTTGAGCGTGGAGGCCTGGGGACACGGTGCAGAGAATGAGGCAGGTGAGGATGAAGTCCTTCGTGAGTGTTTAAGCAGCACATAAAGCAGTTTGGTACGAGTTTCTACTCTTCTGCCTGCAT
This sequence comes from Gasterosteus nipponicus, assembly GCA_014132575.2. Classification (NCBI taxonomy): domain Eukaryota; kingdom Metazoa; phylum Chordata; class Actinopteri; order Perciformes; family Gasterosteidae; genus Gasterosteus; species Gasterosteus nipponicus. The sequence goes on from BMAF01000020.1 coordinate 17,979, forward strand.
TATTCTGCTGAACTGGTGCAGTGCTCTGAACCAGTGTAGCCGGTATTCCCCTGAGTTGTTGAAAATCTTTAAACCTGCCGCTCGTTGTGATGGCAATGTATGATTAGTTCCTTACATACGCACTTAACTCACCCGAACAGCAAATATTCACTTCTGTAATAGTCCCATTTCTAGTTTAAAATGTCAATATTCAAAATTGCCAATAAGAAATGTGTTTGTGCTTCAAGGACCAATGGTCACTTGGGATATATTGTCATTGTTAAAAGATACAGTGCTGTATTCATTGCAGTGTGGCTGCTAAGTGACTTTGCCGTAGCAGTACATTTTTTCACACAGTGTTACAGTATTTCTGCTCAGTCATCACTACTGGGTTATGCAGAGGCCAAATAAGCAGCAGGAGGAAGCCTTCATTAATTTATCTCTCTGTTCTGTATTTAACAAGCGCTACATGTGCTGAGGAGGCACGCGCCCAACACAAAGGTTCGGCACAATCATTAAAGGTGCACAGGCAAACCAAGGCTAATCATTTGACCTTTGCTTTTCTTGTTCTGGGCTTCGGATGGAGCAGCACCTTTCTGCTGAGGAGAAGTCCATTTGTTATACCGCATGATTTATGATGGGCCCGTTAATGTGCAGAATGCGAAAACAATCCAACTGAGACCGGATGGAACAAATAGCTCCGGAGCTTAAAATTAGCTGGAGGGCGATACTTTGTTGAACCCTGGCAACAGCAAGTCTTTGAATTTGAATAAGCTGCTTCCCGTGCCTCTGTCTCCAAAAACACCAAGCAGCACTTTCAGGGCGGGTTTGGTTGGAAGCTCCTCGTCAGCAGAGTCAAAGCTGCACCTCACAAACCCTGTAGCCAGTGCTTATCTTATTTTTTTATTCATGTATTCATTCTATTTTTTAGCTGTGGTGCTGACAGATTGTGGAGACCTGCTTGGTGAGGAGGTTTTCAGATGGATCTATATTAGGACAGAAGCAGAGTTAAAGTTTGATGTAGCCAGGCTCTATGATTTTGCATCTCAGTGTAGAAACCAACATCAGTTCAAACAACAAACCGCTCTGGAGTGAAAGTCCACCCCTTGAACCACGGATTTGAATCAAACCCAGCTGTGGTGGGGTGAGCTCATATCCATCATTTGGCTCCTCCGGGGCAAAACTTGCAAGTTTATTTGAAGGTCCACCTAATAAAGAGGGTGAGCTAAACACCTCTGCAGCTGGAATCCGGCCTCATTGATTCTGGCTTTGGGCAGAAGCTGCTGTAGTCGATGCCATGTAGAACGCAATGAGGAGCACGAGGTGGGAGGCCTGGCCTACGTTGGGGTATTTGCCTGAGGCCTGAGGCAGCATCACCCCAAAATTATCGCCACCTCCGGTGCAGACACTCTCACTCAGTAGAAGAAAATCTTCCTCAGATTTCTTACTTTTAAAAAAAGCGTTGCGTTATGCTTTTGTGTTTGGACTCCATCTTTCTATTTACTCATTCTCCTTTTTCTCATTAATGCCATGCAGATCTCAAAACCTCTTTTACCACCAATACTTCCAGCGCATCCATGCAGAATCTACCCATTTGTCAGCGATGTGCCTCTGGGAGCCCCTACACGCGTTTTCTGAATCAATTCTCAGAGGCATTCCACAAAGGAGGTTTTGTTGATGTCACTAGGACAAAATGACTAGACCTCTTTGATCCATGAGTGGGAGTGGCAACAAAGCAAGTATGGGTTTGTAAGTCCACCCAAACCTAATAAATGACTAACCAAAAACAACCTTTCATTGCAGCATTAGGATTATAGCTATTGAAGGGGAATGCAACTGAAAGCAGCGAATAACGAAAACACGGGGCACGACTCACTCTGCAGGACAGAGTGGAGCTCGGAGGTGAGAGGGAGAAAAAAGAGAATGAAATATACTGCAGTGAGTTGCATGTCAGGAGGGTTTGCCAAGGAGGAAGAGATACTGACAGAACGAGGGGGAAGCAGTCGATATGAGTTGATATGTGGCAACAGAGAGTGAGAGTTAAGAAGGAGACGCAGCTTTTTTTCCAGCTGGGAAAAAGCCTGACCTGCTGCTTCTTCCAGACACTAACTTGAGGAACACAGACGTTTGCCGTGCTCGGATGCATCAACAGGAGTGTGTTGAGCAGGAGAACAGAGTCACCGGTGGATCGAAGAGGAAAATCCCTCATTATCCGGCTGAGCGCTCACAGCCGTGCGGCCTCTCTGGCCTCCAAACCCAAACTGTCAGTCGGACCACATCTGCTGTGGACGTATGACACCATGATCCATCTCACACACACCCACACACATGAATGTCAAAGTGACATCATAACTCATTTCGCCCCATTTCAGGTAATCTGATAATCTGATACTCAATTACAACACAAGATGTACAGCTGCTGGTGAGGAGAGACAGAGACTTCTCTACATCCTCCGTCTTGTGCTTCACGGAGACATGGCTCTGCGGATCGATACCGGACTCCGCGCTCCAGCTGGCGGGCTTCCAGCTGCTCCGAGCGGACGGCGACACGGAGCTCTCCGGCAAGACAAAGGGTGGAGGAATCTGCTTTTACTTCAACAACAGCTGGTGCAACGACGTAACGGTGATCCTAAAACACTGTTCTCCTGATCTGGAAACGTTCTTCATCAACTGCAAACCCTTTTATTCCCCCCGTGAGTTTGCTTCATTCATCCTGGTCGGTGTTTACATGCCGCCGGCGGGCGTGCACGAGGCTCAGCGGACACTCGCCGACCAGATACGCGTGTGGATCCTTAGTTAACTTTAACAAAGGAAATCTCAGCCATGAACTTCCTAAATACAGACAGTTTATTAAATGCCCCACCAGAGAGGAGAACACGCTGGATCACTGTTACACCACAGTAAGCAGGGCTCATCACGCCGCCCCTCCTGCTGCACTGGGACACTCTGACCACGTCATGGTCCATCTGATTCCTGCATACAGGCAGAAACTAAAGCTCTGCAAACCTGTGGTGAGGGAATTCAAGAAGTGGAGCAGTGAGGCGCTGGAGGATCTTCGGGCGTGCTTTGACTGCACAGACTGGGATGGTTTCAGGACGGCTACTGACAGTCTGGATGAGTTCACAGAGGCTGTAACTTCCTACATCGGCTTCTGTGAGGACAGCTGTGTACCATCATGCACCAGGGTGAGTTACAACAACGACAAACCCTGGTTCACAGCGGAACTCAGAACACTACGCCTGCAGAAGGATCAGGCATTTAGGAGTGGGGACAAAGACTTGTACACAGAGTCAAAATACAAGTTTAGCAAGGAGGTGAGAGACGCTAAACGACTGTACTCTGAGAAACTCCAACAACAGTTCTCAGCAAGTGACTCTGCTTCGGTTTGGAGACAAACACCTCACTAACTACAAGCCAACAACCCCCCACTCCATGAATGACCTCCGCCTGGCAGACGAGCTGAATGAGTTCTACTGCAGATTTGATTATGATCTTATGATCCCACCCCACAGCTCCACCAACCGGCCCCAGTCCCCCTCCTTCAACACCATCATCCCGTCTCTGCTGCAGGACAAACTCTCCCAGCTGCACGTGCCCGACTCCACCTGCAAGTGGATCACAGACTTCCTGTCTGACAGGAAACAACATGTCTCAGCCTCTCGGACCATCAGCACCGGTTCCCCCCAAGGCTGCGTTCTTTCCCCTCTGCTCTTCTCCCTGTACACCAACAGCTGCACCTCCAGTCACCAGTCCGTCAAGCTCCTGAAGTTTGCGGATGACACCACCCTCATTGGACTAATCTCTGGTGGGGATGAGTCCGCCTACAGGTGGAGTCTGACCATCTGGTGTCCTGGTGCAGTCAGAACAACCTGGAGCTCAACGCTCTAAAGACAGTGGAGATGGTTGTGGATTTCCGGAGGAACAGAGCCCCACCCTCCCCCATCACCCTGTGTGACTCCCCCGTCACTATTGTGGACTCCTTCCGTTTCCTGGGCTCCATCATCACCCAGGACCTCAAGTGGGAGCTGAACATCAGCTCCATCACCAAGAAGGCTCAGCAGAGGTTGTTCTTCCTGAGGAAACTTCAACCTGCCAAAGACGATGATGGTCCACTTCTACACGGCCATCATGGAGTCCATCCTCCTCCTCCTCCTCTGGCAGGAGGCTGTGGTCCATCAGGACTAAGACCTCCCGCCACACCAACAGTTTCTTCCCGTCGGCAGTCGGGCTCATCAACAGAGCCGGTCCCCCCTGACTGACTATAACATTCCACCGGTCACTCCCACACTCTCACTCTTTTTTCTCACACTTTTAATTTAAATTTCTTCTTATCCCTTTTTTTAAAATTGTTTATTCTATATATCCCCCTAGCCCTTAGCCTTATACTTTATTTCAGTCAAATTGCAAATTTATGAATTTAACATGCCATTTTCTTGCACTATGTTGTCTTATCTGTCTTGTTGTCTGTTGTTTTGTGTAATAAAGCATCCAAATGACAGTTGGAACCTTCTTTATCCGAGACCACAGTTTGACAGATCCTGCGAGACGCGCTCATAGTACGGTAACACTTTACGGTCAAAACAGTACAGCTATCTACATTGTCTATTGTCTTACTGTCTGTGGTTATGCAAGTCAAATATCTTGTATGTAATAAATGATTCCTGCAGTGTTCACGGCATTCCAAGAGCACCAGCATCAGAACATTTTTCCAACTGATGATCAGTAAAAAATAAATAGTACTACACCAATAAGTCAATGGGAGTGCTCTACATTACTAGTTATTATAAAAATTGTTTGCAGAGAGCCAGTGAGTGATGTCAATGTGGGTAATTTTCTGCCAATAATTGCCAGCAAGTATGAATATGTCACTATAAAGAGATTGATGCAATAATCAAATAGTTTTTCATTTAAAATAAATTGTCAGGATGATGATTGTATATTATTATTTGTATTAGTTAAATTATTATATTATAGTGGAGGCCTTTGAAAAAAGCTTTGATAAAAGCTCTGCTAATAGTGATTTTGTAGTAATAGTTTCCCACACTTGTATTGTATTTTGTAACACAGAAATGTACAAAAATGTACATGATGTTGAAGTGTCCTAAAGATAAACCAGTACAGCAAGCAAATCAATTATATAGGAAGACAATTATAATTATATATGAACTTAATGACACACAAAAGAAGTAGAGAGGCTCATGGAAGTCATGGAAGTCATAACATGGAGTTTCTGCACTTGCTGGTCCTGCGGACTCTGTACTCAGAGCTTGAGGTACTGTAAGTTCCCCCTTCCATTCCTCCAAAAGGCAGAACGCATGCACACACACACACACACACACACACACACATGCCTCCCGTAGTAGAGACAACTATGTCCTGTCAGTAGTACTCTACACACTCCCGCTGTACTTTGTGTCCCTCCCTGTTGTTGCTAGAAGTTGGGTGTGTGTTTGCTCTGTAAGCACTCGGGGAGTTGCCTTCACTCACCTCAGAATTCCGCAGCCATCACATTTAACAAGACCAAGCAGCGGAGGGCTCAACTCCTGTGATGTATTTCCTCTTCCCCTCACACTCTCGCTGTGTGCGTGTGTGTGCGTGTGTGTAGGTGAGTGTTTGTGTGACTTTCATGTGTGTACACAATGCAGTTTTTCAGACACTTGTCCCAGCAGGAACTGCTGAATAATTTCAAAGTCTACTGGTTGCTGGGTTGAATCTCTTTGCCTGCCCCCCCACACCAACAGTGCGCGACACACACACACACACACACACACCATCTTCCTTTCTCTGCAGACAACAATAACAACAAAGCCTAATTATGCCATAATAAATGGCTGAGTTGAGCAGCCATTGTTTACTCATTTGTAACTGTCAGCCAACTGCTGTCTTCTGCCTGTAAGCCCCCCCATTTCCTGTTTCTCCAAGTTACGGCAGCCATCTTGGATGTCAATGCTATGTCATGTAATCAGGAATCAGGAAAATATGTCAAACATACAAGGAATTTGTCTTGGCGGTTGGTGCGTGACAGTAGACAATGTAACAATAGACAACAAGACAGCAGTGCACAAGTAATAAAATAAAGTACAATGAAATGCTAATGCAATGGGTTAGTAGAATAAGGCTATGGGTTAGTATGAAACAAGAGAATAAAGTTAAAGTTAAAAATTTAAAATATTAAAAAGTTAAAAAATATTAAGCATAAAGTGCACTAACGAACAAGTAACAAAGTGACGAGTGACGACAAAGTGATGAATTACAGTTAAAGTGACGTGTGCAGTGTGAAGGGGAGTGACCGGTGGAATGTTATAGTCAGTCAGTGGGGGACCGGCTCTGTTGATGAGCCCGACTGCCGACGGGAAGAAACTGTTCGTGTGGCAGGAGGTCTTAGTCCTGATGGACCTCAGCCTCCTGCCAGATGGAAGGGGCACAAACAGGTTTTGTCCGGGGTGAGAGGGGTCGGCTACCATCTTTTTAGCTCGCTTAGCCTGCCCTTGTCCTTGGCTGTGGCTGCAGCGTACCAGACGGTGATGGAGGAGCAGAGGATGGACTCCATGATGGCCGTGTAGAAGTGGACCATCATCGTCTTTGGCAGGTTGAATTTCTTCAGCTGCCTCAGGAAGAACAACCTCTGCTGAGCCTTCTTGGTGATCCTGTTCAGCTCACTGAGGTGATGATGGGAGCCCAGGAAACGGAAGGAATCCACAATAGTGACGGGGAGTCACACAGGGTGATGGGGGGGTGGGGGGCTCTGTTCCGCCGGAAATCCACTACCATCTCCACTGTCTTTAGAGCGTTGAGCTCCAGGTTGTTCTGACTGCACCAGGACACCAGATGGTCAGACTCCCACCTGTAGTCGGACTCATCACCACCAGAGATCAGTCCAATGAGGGTGGTGTCATCCGCAAACTTCAGGAGCTTGACGGACTGGTGACTGGAGGTGCAGCTGTTGGTGTACAGGGAGAAGAGCAGAGGGGAAAGAACGCAGCCTTGGGGGGAACCGGTGCTGATGGTCCGAGAGGCTGAGACATGTTTCCCCAGCTTCACGTGCTGCTTCCTGTCAGACAGGAAGTCTGTGATCCACTTGCAGGTGGAGTCGGGCACGTGCAGCTGGGAGAGTTTGTCCTGCAGCAGAGACGGGATGATGGTGTTGAAGGTCCATAAACAGGATCCTGGCGTAGGTTCCTGGGGAGTCCAGATGCTGGAGGATGTAGTGGAGGGCCATGTTGACAGCATCGTCCACAGACCTGTTGGCTCTGTAGGCGAACTGCAGGGGTCCAGGAGGGGTCGGTGAGGGACTTCAGGTGGGTCAGGACTAGCCGTTCAAAAGACTTCATGACTACAGAGGTCAGGGCGACGGGCCTGTAGTCATTGAGTCCTGTGATCCTGGGCTTCTTGGGAACAGGGATGATGGTGGAGGCCTTGAAGCAGGCTGGTACGTGGCACGTCTCCAGGGAGGTGTTGAAGATGTCAGTGAACACCGGAGACAGCTGGTCAGCACAATGCTTTAGGGTGTGAGGGGAGACTGAGTCCGGACCGGCTGCCTTACGGGGATTTAGTCTTCTAAAGAGCCGGTTAACGTCTCTCTCCAGAATAGAGAGGGTTGTTGCTGGTGGGGGAGGGGAAGGTGATATAGATGAAGAGGCGTGAGCCCCTGATGGGCTGGGGGAGGGAGGGGAGGGGGACTGCAGCAGGTTGGTGGAGCTGTGGGGGACGGGATCAGGACATTGTCTTTCGAATCTGCAGTAGAACTCATTCAGCTCGTCTGCCAGGTGAAGGTCATTCATGGAGTGGGGGGTTGTTGGCTTGTAGTTAGTGAGGTGTTTGAGGCCTCTCCAAACCGAAGCAGAGTCACTTGCTGAGAACTGTTGTTGGAGTTTCTCAGAGTACAGTCGTTTAGCATCTCTCACCTCCTTGCTAAACTTGTATTTTGCCTCTGTGTACAAGTCTTTGTCCCCACTCCTAAATGCCTGGTCCTTCTGCAGGCGTAGTGTTCTGAGTTCCGCTGTGAACCAGGGTTTGTCGTTGTTGTAACTCACCCTGGTGCATGATGGTACACAGCTGTCCTCACAGAAGCCGATGTAGGAAGTTACAGCCTCTGTGAACTCATCCAGACTGTCAGTAGCAGTCCTGAAACCATCCCAGTCTGTGCAGTCAAAGCACGCCCGAAGATCCTCCAGCGCCTCACTGCTCCACCTCTGAATTCCCCTCACCAGGTTTGCAGAGCTTTAGTTTCTGCCCTGTATGCAGGAATCAGATGGACCATGAGGTGGTCAGAGTGTCCCAGTGCAGCAGGAGGGACGGCGTGATAAGCCCTGCTTACTGTGGTGTAACAGTGATCCAGCGTGTTCTCTGGTGGGGCATTTAATAAACTGTCTGTATTTAGGAAGTTCATGGCTGAGATTTCCTTGTTAAAGTCCCCGAGGACAATAACTAAGGAGTCCGGGTTGGTCCGCTCCACACGCCGTATCTGGTCGGCGAAGTGTCCGCTGTGCCCGTGCACGCTGCCTCACCGGCGGCATATAAACACCGACCAGGATGAATGAAGCAAACTCACGGGGGGAATAAAAGGGTTTGCAGTTGATGAAGAACGTTTCCAGATCAGGAGAACAGTGTTTTAGGATCACCGTCTCGTTGCACCAGCTGTTGTTGAAGTAAAAGCAGATTTCTCCACCCTTCGTCTTGCCGGAGAGCTTCGTGTCGCGGTCCGCCGAGCAGCTGGAAGCCCGCCAGCTGGAGCGCGGAGTCCGGTATCGATCAGAGCCACGTCTCCCGTGAAGCACAAGACGGAGGATGTAGAGAAGTCTGTCTCTCCTCACCAGCAGCTGCATTTCGTCCAGTTTGTTGCACAGTGAAGCACGTTGGAGAGAAAGATGCCTGGCAGCGGAGTGCGAGAACTACGCCTGCGGAGTCTCACCAGCGAGCCGGCCCGTTTTCCTCTCCGACAGCGTCTCACCGCGTGACGAAGGTGAGCGCGCAACGACTAGAATGTCCAGTAATTCCACGGAAGAAAGCAGGAAAGTTGGAAGTAACTCCGCTGGAGTTGTTCCTTGGATGTTCAAGAGCTCATCTCTGGTGAAAGAGCTCCGGGAATCGCAGCAGCAAACGTAATTAACAACAAAAAAACGAAGCGCACCGAAGCACCGTGGCGGCCATCAACGGCGCCATCTTGGATCATCAAGGACTGGATATGCTTAAGTTTGTCGCTCTTGCAGCCCAAACTCACGGGCCGGAAACCACTCGCAAGTTTCCCGGAGCGCAGCAGCTCGCGCTCCAGCACTTGGTTGGAAATAAACGGGGGGACACCTGACAAAGTAACGCGTAGATGGCACCTTGAGCGGGGACACCTGCAGGTACACCCCGTCCACAGACACGCCGCTAGCTCTGCCACTAACTAACACTATAAGCCCCGATTCATCCGGGAGGCGTGGGACAGGTTAGCGTGACCCACGCGGACGTGGACGTCTTTTCAACGTACGAATGTACGAATAGACGTTGAAACAACGACCCCTGATTTGCATTTGTATAGCTCACAGCATTTTCATTTACATGTCAAAGCCTCCCCTAGAATTAGGAGGAGGGGGGTCATGGAACACCTCCGCAGTCGGCGGCGGCGGCTCGGGGACAAAGGAAGCCGGAGTTGCCAGCTGGAGGGAGCGGGAAGCCCCCGGAGTCGCTGTCGCAACCCCTGCCAGGACCCCCCCCTCAAGAGACCCCCCACTTGAGAGTGCAGATTGGCTTGTCAGGAGAACACGTCCTCTTCTCACCTCAGAAGGCAGCGCAGGTACTGATTCAGGCTCTTGTCATCTCCCGTCTGGACTACTGTAACTCCCTCCTGCAGGTCTCCTGCTACCACCATTCCACCTCTGCAGCTCATCCAGAATGCAGCAGCTCCACTGGTCTTTAACCTTCATAAGTTCTCCCTCACTCCTCCACTCCTCCGCTCTCTTCACTGGTACCGGTGGCTCATCCAGTTCTAAACATTGGTGCTCACGTACCATGCTGTGAATGGATGGGGTTAATTCAATTCAATTCATTTTATTTTGTAGAGCCCATAATCGCAAATTACTAATTTGCCTCTGAGGGCTTTACAGTCTTTACACATACAACATCCTCTGCCCAGAAACCCACCATCGGCACAGGAAAAACTCCCCAAAAAATGAAAAAACCCTTGAAAAAAAATGAAAAAGAGGGAAAAAAGGGAAGAAACCTTAGGGAGGATTCGTCTCCTGATGGACAGACTACAATGATGCCATGTGTACAGAATGAACAATGTATAATACATGCAATTCCAGCTTCCAGGACCTGGTCCAACCCGACATCCCGACCCGCACTCTCCGCTCTGCATGTGATAAACTGCTTGTTCCTCCTCACTGAGAGCAAAACACTCGACTAGATCTCCACTCTTTGCTGTCCTGCTCCTAAATGGTGGAAGGAGGTCTCTGAAGACATCAGGACCACAGAGAGCCTTCACATCTTCAGACTAAAGACACACCTCTTCAGACTCTACCTCCACTAACACACTAACTAACTGTAGCACTTACATTGGACTTATAATGGTTCTTATCTACAGCAAGTTGTACATTGGCTTATTTGAGGAAATCACACTTTCTTGTTCTCCTGAGTTTGTGTCCTTATGGTTGAATGTACTTATTGTAAGTCGCTTTGGATAAAAGTGTCAGCTAAATGACATGTGATGTAATGTCTTGACCTGTACAGAAGACGTTGGATTTATTTCTGATGCGCAATCAATGGCGGAGGACACACCTCAAATAAAACAGGATAATATATTATATATTAATATATTTTTTTCAATCTTAAAAAGGTATGGATAATTCATGATGCATGTGCTGGATGCTTGGTGGCTATTCTGCTATGGTATTGGCAAGGTTTGTCTGAAAAATGTATATTTTCATATAAATTGTTTCTGCAATGTTCTGTGTTGTTTTTGGTGTTTGCTTCATGCTTCAATGAAAGATATATATACATCAGCAAATGTGCAAATATTCTGGATTAATTTACATATCATATTTACTAACTTATTGGTTTGGAGTATGTTCAAACTGATTGTTCAAAACATTAGTCTTGGCCGTGTTATCCCCAAAGTCACACATTCATAAATCTGTTCGTGATGAGTACACAATAGTTGTGTTGAAAGTTGGTTCTGGCTCGTTAGTGCTCCTAATGGGGGATTCTCGTCACCAAGTTAAAGAACAGAGATGCAAAAACCAAGTCATTCGATTCAATCATTTATATAGCATGTATAGACTAGCCTGCTGCACAAGTGATTGCTTTCATTCAGTGAGGCTGGAACTGATATATACTTGAATCAACTGCCAACTTTGGCAGACTATTGCTGATGATCGGCTTGTTTGCCACATCAGCTCGATGGTTAGATATGCAGTAGTCACTGCATCATCAACCTCCACCTATCCTGCACCCATCCTATCTTAAAATTAAGTAATCTCTTGGTAATAATCAGTTTTTATTGAGGAAGCACAGATACCTATAACTGTTGCTTATTTGAGAATATACCCAGGAGGAATAACCTGGTACGCCCGTCACCCCCACAACCCAGGCCTGATAAAAGGAAGAGATAATGTTTGGATTTGTATTCTTGATAGTTGCACTAGCAACTCACTTTGGATGATGTATCCAAAGTGAGTTTTTGTATAGCCAAAGTATGTATTTACACTGGAACATTTAAAGTTAAGTAATTGTAATCCTTGAATATTTTCTATTCTTCTTGAAAGAAAACCCATTTCAGAAAGAAGCAGACAGAAGGGACCACAATATGTTTTTAAAAGATCTTTATAGGATGAAGACAGGTTAACAGATTAAAAATAACAACGATATAACCAGCTCTACTCACTCTTCTGTTCATGTTTCAACTTTACTTTCAGCAACGGTTTGCCTGCCTCAGAGTCTTGGACATGCACAAGTCTTCTAAGAATGGCAGATGGCAGCCAATCATCCACTCAGCAGAGGAAATGATAAGCAGCCTCAACTTATCCTTGACTGTGGCGTACCAGACGATCATGAAGGAGCAGAGAATGGACTCATGATGGCCTTGTAGAGGTCTACTATAATTGTCTTTAGCAGGTTGACCTTCTTCCTCGGAAATTACATCTTCTGCTCGGCTTTCTATATGGTGGAGGTGATGTTCAGCTTCCACTTCAGGTCCTGGGTTATGATGGAACTCAGGAAGGGAAAAGGAATCCACATCATCAACGGGGGAGAAACCCAGGCTAATAAGGGAATGATGGGCTGTGTTCTTGTGTGTGTGTCATTAGAGCACATGTGTGAGTGCGGCCACCATCAGACCATCCCCCCCCTCAGGCGACCGTCATATCGTCCACATGCACACACAAACAAACCATGGTATATCAGTCACAGGGAAAGCCAGCTGGCAGCCAGGGCAGCCTCACATTACCATCACCATATCCTCAATCATTACATTACAGGTCATTTAGCTGACACTTTTATCCAAAGCAACTTGCATTACATTTTTGCCCCAGGAGCAATTAGCGGTTAGGTGTCTTGCTCAGGGACACTCCGACATGTGGCAGCCAGGACTCAATCCACCAACCTTCCCAGCTTCCCGGTTCCCAGTGCACCCGCTCTACTCTTGCACCACAACGACCCCAATCACTGGGAACTGCTGCAATGGAGTAGTGCTGGAGAATAAGTGTTTGTGCATGGCTGTGTATGCATGTTTCCATGAATGAGTGACTGCAGTAATGTAGAGAGAGAGAGAGAGAGAGAGACAGGGAAAGATAGGAGTGTTTGTGCTGTCTCTGTTTATTTGCAGTGAGCTGTGTTTTATAGCGGAGTGAACTGCAACCTTGCCTTCATTGCGTTGCAGTCTTAAATTAAGCTAATTCATAATACATTACTGTCCTCTGGTCCTTCCCTCTCTCCTCCTCCAGAGCGCTTTGCTCTATCCCTCAATCTTTACATTATTTCATCCAAGGTTGATTTTCTCTTCCTTTAAGACCAATGGGATGAGCATTTCATGCATGAAATGACTAGACAGGGTCCCCGGGTACCTCGGCACTACTCGCCCACATACAAACACACACACACTCATATAGAATCCAGTGATGTACATACATCCCTGTGTTATAGATTTAATGATTTCCCCGGAGCGAGCATTAGACAGATGACATGTACATATCACCAACTTCATCAACTGTGGCTCCCTTGACCTTACATATTATTGCTCTCCTCGGCAGTCTGGTGCAGTGCACGGGTGTGTTTGTGTAGGTCTTTTCTTTAAGTGTATGTGTACAGTATCTGCAATTAGAGCAAATGGATTCACTATTGATGTGTTTCATAGAAGACACCAGGCCAGGAACAAATATTTGAACTATATAGAATTAGAAACACATTGAAACTCTGAAATTAAACAGATATAAAAGCTTGATTAGGGTAAGTACCACTTTAGCATCAGTTTTGGACATGCAGGTAGTGTTTTATTGGCATGACCACTTCAAATAAGAAGAAAACATGAGAAAGGTTTCAAGATCAAGCACTGGCTATAATGCACAAGTAAACACGACGGACATTACGGAGCGAGCAGGAGTTCCGATGCATTTCGCTTAACAAACAGTTCATAAGAGCAAGGAAACGTATATTTGACATATTTTCTGGTGTATATTGGTGGGGACAGAATGGTATTTTTTCAATATTGGGAGGGACACGACCTAGGTGTGATTGAACAGAGGACGGGAAAAAGGGGGGGGGCGGAGTGCTAAGGATAAATACTCTGAGGTGTAGTGACGAGTGTCACACTAGGAGCGAGCAAGAGCAAAGATGGCAGTGCTACAACTGTTAATTCAACCACAGAGGAAGAAAAGGTCGCTCTGGAAAAGCTATCAGGTGCTGTAGCCAAGGTGAAGGGGAGGGGCGGAGTACTTTTAAACAAAGGCCTCCATGAGGGTTTTCTCGAATGCTGTTTGTCAAGGTACATATTTTGACAGATGCTTGATGTATAATTTATGTCTGCGTCTGGCTACAACGCCTGTTGTATATACAGTTGCAATCAAAATTATTCAACCCCCCATTGCACATTAGGTTTATTGGCAAAATATACAATTTCTCAGCTGTTTGCAATAAACAAATTACACAAGAATTGTTTAAGTAGTTTAATGAAACTAATATTACAAAGGTTTTATCCAAATTCAACACAAAATGCTACTTTTAATGACTTAAATGAATTGACTGCAGTCTCAAAATTATTCAAGCACCCTTTTGCTGTTATGACCTGCTGCAAACGTGACGCATAGCCAGACACCAGCTTCTGACAGCGTTCCTGAGGAATCTGAGCCCATTCCTCATGGGCAATGGCCTCCAGTTCAGTAATATTCTTTGGTGTGCGTTTTGCAACCGCCTTCAAATCCCACCAGAGATTTTCGATGGGGTTCAAGTCAGGCGACTGTGACGGCCACTCTAGAATCTTCAATTTCTTCTTCTGAAAACAAGCCTTGGTGGACTTTGAGGTATGCTTGGGATCATTGTCCTGTTGGAAGGTCCAATGACGCCCAAGTTTCAGCTTCATCACAGACGGCATGCCGTTTTTTCCTAAGATTTCCTGATATTTGACTGACTCCATTGTGCCCTCCACATGCTGCAGGTTTCCAGTGCCAGAGGCAGCAAAGCAGCCCCAGAGCATCACTGAGCCACCGCCATGCTTCACTGTAGGCAGGGTGTTCTTTTCAGCATATGCTTCATTTTTCTTCCTCCAGACATACCGCTGACCCATAAGCCCGAATAGTTCTAGTTTTGTCTCATCGCTCCACAGAACAGAATTCCAACACTTCGGTGGCTTATTTATATGGTTTTCAGCATATTGGAGCCGACTTTTCTTTCTTTGCTTTTGGGTCAGTAGTGGTGTGGGTCTTGGAGTCCGGGCATGGAACCCTTCAGTGTTTAGTATGCGCCTTACTGTGCAAACTGAAACCTCAGTGCCTGTTGCCACCAAGTCTTGCTGCAGGTGTTTTTCAGTCACTCGAGGGCTTTTGACCACTTGCCTCCTCAGGAATCTGGTGGCCGCCGCTGATAGCTTCTTCTTTCTGCCACATCCAGGTAGTGTAGCCACTGTTCCTTCAACTTTGAACTTGCCAACTATGCTTCCAACTGTATTTCTAGGGACATTCAGTGCTTTTGCTATCTTTTTGTATCCTTTTCCTTGTTTGTGCAAGGCAATGATCTCTTCTCTGAACTTCTTTTGACTTAGGCATATTTCTAACATGCAATCAAAGTAAAGTAAAAGCCTCTGAGGCTAATTTGTAATTTGCGATATTGGGCATTACAAAATAAAATTAATTGTATTGAAAATGATATTCAAGAAGTACCATCAACCAGCACAGACGGAATCACAGATAAAACCAAGCCTGTGTTTGCAATTACCTACAACTGGTTTTGATTCCATATTTAGCCTTTATAGTATACATAGGCCATACATATCTTCTTGTTGATACAAAGCCATATATATATAGTGATGTCACGAGAGGCGCCGTCGCCCTCTCCGGGGTAGTTCAAATAGTGCGAGGACACCGGGTTCAAAATGTAAACAAAGGTTTTAATTTCATTTAATTTCATATCCCAAGGAGTCTACCAGATCATCGACACGAGGCATTGGGTATGCGTCAAATTCAGATACTTCATTCAACTTCCGAAAATCGTTGCAAAACCGTATTGACCCATCCCGTCCTGGGAACCAGTACAATGGGACTTGCCCAGGCACTTTGAGATTCCTCGATCACTCCCAACTCCAACATCTTCCTTACCTCCTCCTGAATGGCCCCCCTTATGAGCCTCCGGCACCCAGTACGGGCACTGGTTAACCGTTTTGGCCGGCACGGTGTGTATCTCGTGTTGGGTCACCTCCATGTGCCCGGGAAGAGAGGAGAAAACATCCCGCTTACGGTGTAATTTACTTGCCAGGAATTTACACTCCACGGTTGGCACCAGGACCAGCACTTTGTCGCCCGGCTTAAACTCTCTGGGTTGAGCCGACCGGTTGTAGGAGGCTTGCTGTTGCCGTTGCGTGGTCTCCATGTGCTCCCGCATCATGGGATAGATGGTCTTCATTCTCTCCTCATGGCCCCGACATGCTCGATCAGGATCCGCTGTTGGCATGGCTGCTCCTACCAGGCCTCCTTCACAATGACCAGCAGTCCTCTGGGTCTATAAGAAAGCAAGAGCTCAAAGGGTGAAAAACCAGTAGAAGACTGCGGTACCTCTCTCACCGCAAACAGCAGGTATGGCAGCAGGTGATCCCAGTGGCGCCCGTCTTGCCCAACGGCCTTCCGTAGCATGGACTTTAGTTTTGTTACACCCTACTAATCCATCCGTCTGGGGGTGGTAGACTGAGGTTCTTAGTTGTTTGATCTTCAGTAGCGCACAGAGTTCCTTCATCACCCTGGACATAAACGGAGTCCCTTGGTCGGACAATATCTCCTTTGGGATTCCAAGACTGGTTGAGAGGAGAAACAGCTCGTTGGCGATGTGTCGGGCTGTAGTCTTCCTCAGCGGGATGGCCTCAGGATATCGGGTTGCATAGTCCAGGATGACCAAAATATACTGATGCCCTCTGGCACTTTTTGGTAAGGGCCCTACTATGTCCAGTCCAATCCTCTCAAAAGGAGTGTCGATAATTGGTAATGGGATGAGCGGATTTCTGTATGTGGGCTTTGGTGCCACTTGCTGACATTCTCGGCAACTACGACAGAAACTCTCGATCTCTTTGTGTACTCCGGGCCAAAAGAAGCGTTGCAGGATTCTCTCCTTAGTTTTCTCGACCCCTAGGTGGGCCCCTAGTGGGTGCGCGTGTGCTAGGTGAAGTACGGTGGCTCGATAGGACTGTGGTACGAGGAGCTGTTCATGCACTTCATCATTTTTCTTTACCACCTGGTAGACTAACCCCCGGGTTACTGCAAAATGTGGATAGGTAGGGTTTGTACGATCCCCTAGCACTACTCCCTCTAACACCTGCACATTTCTCAGGGCATTTGTTAAGGTGGGATCCTGTAACTGGACTGTACCGTACTGGCCTGTGAGCGGGGGAAGTGTGTCGATGCCTGGGATGTCTTCCTCGCTCGAGATCGGCGCACTTTCCTGAGCCATGTTGTCTTCTCCCGTGTCCGGACTCGCCTCGGTGTCAGCGTGGGCACCTGTCATTCCTGCAAGAGCACAGGCCGGAGAGCGTAATTCTGAGGGTTTCACATGAATATTATCAGGATGAGTCCTACCTCTCCGCTTCCGAGGTACTCTGCTTAGCCGCTCTTGAGTCTCCCTCCACAGCAGGTGGAAGGCTGGGAAGTCTCGTCCAATTAGGATGGGGACGGGCAAGGAATCAACCACCCCCACCTCCGTGAGTATGGTCCCCCGGGTAGTGGTCATCGTGAGTTCAACGATGGGGTAGTCTCTGGTGTCTCCATGGACACAGGAAACGGGAAGGACTTTCCCTGGGGTCAAACCAAGTGGTCCTACCAGGTCCTTCCGTACCAGGGTAGCTCGGCTACCCGAATCTACCAAGGCCTCCACGTCCTGGTGATTCACCGTCACCGGGCAGGTGGGAGGTCGATCTGGGGGGGCATCTACAAGTCCTATGAGCGAGGCAAACCGGGGGGCGGGTGATGAGCTGGATGACTTAGCCGTGGGCATAGAATCGTCCGCCTGCGTCCCACACTGCCAGGAGAGGTGTCCCACTCCCCCACACCGGTAACACTGTCTGGTTTCCCTTTCCTGGTGTATTTTCTTTGGACCCAGCGGGTTTCTGGCTCCCCCTGGGGCTCCTGAAGTGGCTGGGTTGGTAACCTTGGGGCGGGTTGTTTCAGTCTGTGGTAGGGCCGTGCTCCTGGGTTCTCTTCTGGAGGCCCGAAGTATATCTGTTGTGGCTTGATATTTTTCCACCGCTTCCACGGTTAGATCGGCTGTGGTCAGGGCCTGTTGACTGAGGAACTGCTCTGCCTCATAAGGCAGGGCACGTAAGTATCGATCCACCACCACGTCCTCTACTACTGCAGGCGCCGTATTCCTCTGCGGTTCCAGCCACTTCCGCGTGATCCGGACAAGTTCGTGCATCTGTGCACGAGGAGGTTGGTCAGGTTGGAAGGTCCAGTTGTGGAAGCGCTGGGCCATACCAAACTTGGTGATTCCATTTCTGCTCAAGATCTCCGTTTTCAGGGCATCATAGTCCGTCACCTGGTCAGGCCCCAGGTCCCGAACAGCATTCAGTGCCTCCCCAGTTAGAAAAGGGGCTAACGGCCCAACCCACTGGTCCCTGGGCCAGGCTTCCCTAGTGGCCGTGGCTTCAAAGACAGGAACGCCTCAACGTCATCCGTGGCACCCATCTTGGATAAATAGTTACTTGCATTCATTGGGCGTACATTCCGGTCGGCCATCTGTTTCTGCAGTTGTAATTCCTCCGCCTTCAGAAAGTTGGCTTTCTTTTGTTCTTCCAAGAGAGCCAAATTTGTTTGCATCTGGGCATGCTGGCCAGCAATAAGGGTTTTCAAGATTTCTTCCATTTTGTTCAGTGAGGGGCCTACGGTAAATCTAGAAAAGTGTCGAATCAATCTTTCGGTGTCCTCCTCTGACATGCACTAAATCCGCTTGAACAAGACCCGCATTCTCCACCATATGTGATGTCACAAGAGGCGCCGCCCCCTCTCCGGGGTAGTTCAAATAGTGCGAGGACACCGGGTTCAAAATGTAAACAAAGGTTTTAATTTCCGTCCTTCAGGTTCAACAGAAAACAGTCAAAACAGGGGGTAACTCAGGCTTCGGTCAATCTTCGCCGGTAAAACTTAACTAAACGGAAATCCACTTCTTTAAGGAGAAAACACCGTCCTCCCGGTCTCTCCTGCCTCCGAGAATCCTTATGTCTTAGTCTGCTCTTCTCAGCTCGTCTCTCTCCTCAACGGTGTGTCTTCCACCTATATGAAGGCCCCCCGGTCGTCACACCCTGATGGGTCTGAGGTGTGAGGGGAATGCTCTGAGTTTCGGGGCACCAGCAGATGGAGCCATAGTAGTTACAGCCATCGCCGGTGAACGTATCTCCCTTCCAAGACCCGTGACATCACAATATATATATACACACACACACACACACACATATTATATATATATATATATATATATATATATATATATATATATATATATATATATATACACACACACACACACACACACATATATATATATACTATCAGGGATGTTGCGTGGGGAAAAAGGCAGGACTCAAACGCAGAGTTCGAAAACAAAAAGGACTTTAATAGTCAAAATGCATTTTCGTCGCTCATTTACGTTCCCTTCTGGTTTTCTCCTGTGGCGTTCGCCCCCGGAAGATGGAGGACCTACTCAAACACTTCACCGAGGTAAGCGTCCGCCAGCAACAGCTCATTGAGCATATGGCCTCCCGACAAAGCAAGACGGAGCGGGAGCTCGCCGCCCTCAGCACGGGCGCGACCCAAGCGGACTCCGCCACCAGATCCCCGGGCCCAGGTCGCGCAGCTGATTCCGAAGATGGCGCAGGATGATGTCGAGACCTTCCTCCAGATGTTCGAGACGATCGCCGCCCGGGAAGCGTGGCCCAGGGACGAGTGGACGCAGATTGTGACGCCGTCGCTCAACTCGTCCACGACTGGGCATATAACTCACGGGGGGCCGGCCCGTGCTCAAGTCACGGACCTCTCACGCCTGGTCCAGCACTGGCTACTGGCCGGGGGCCCCACCGCACACCAGGTAGCGGAGCGTGTGGTGGTCGCCTTTTACGGGTGCTTCCTCGCCCTCTCCGCCAGGCAGCCGGCATGCAGCACCCCACCAACGTCGACGAGCTGGCGGAGGCCACCCAACGCCAAGAGAGAGAGCTGTCCTTTCCCCGCCGGGAGACCCGGGAGCAACGCCAGCCGGAGCGTGCCCACCGAAGCACCGCAGGCCCTTGGACGGGCTTGGCTGACAGGCTGTGCCGGGCGCGCGGAGACTCCGAAACAGGCCCCGCGGGCGGAAGTGAGGATATATGGCCGACCATTCCTCGCCCACCGTCCTCCCTCCACGACCCGAGCCCAAAGCCCGCTTGCCCATCACCTGCATCCACGGCGATACCAGGAAAGTGCCGGCGCGGCGCATCACAATCACAGCGGCGCCCGGGGCATGTCCGTTGGAAGTGGGGATCGTCAGGGATCTACCGGTGCCGGTCCTACTCGGGAGAGATTGGCCGGGCTTCGACCTCCTCCTAGCCTCCACCAGCCAGCCTGCCAGCCCCGCCAACGAGGTCTCTGAGTTCGACAGCTACCCGATGCCGCGGGTCGATGAGCTGTTGGATCGCCTGGGAAGGGCCCGGTTCATCTCAACCCTGGACCTCACCAAGGATTACTGGCAGGTCCCGTTAACCAAGCAGGCCAAGCCGAAGACCCCGAGTGGGCACTGGCAGTACCGGGTCCTTCCCTTTGGCCTGCACGGGGCCCCCGCCACCTTCCAACGCCTAATGGATGTCCTCCTGCGGCCTCACCAAACCTATGCGGCCGCCTATTGTCCACTTGGAGACCTGGGAGGACAACCTAGAGCGGCTGCAGAAGGTGCTGTCGGAGCTACGCCGGGCTGTACTGACCCCCAACCCCCGTAAGTGTCACCTGGCCCTCGCCAAAGCCAAGTACCTGGGGTATCGGGTTGGCCGGGCCTTATCCGGCCTCAGAAGAAGAAGGTGGCGGCTATCCGCTCGGCAACGCGGCCCACCACCAAGACACAGGTACGGGCCTTTTGGGGGTTGGCGGGATACTACCGCTGTTTTATCCCTAACTTCTCCTCCTTAGCCTCTCCCCTGACAGACCTGACCAGGAAGGGGCAACCGGAGAAGATCCCATGGAGCCCGGAGACAGAAAACGCGTTCTGGTGGATAAAAACAGCCCTCACGTCGGAGCCTGTGCTCCAAGCCCCCGACTTCAACCGCCTCTTCCTGGTGCAAACGGATGCCTCCGATACCGGGTTGGGAGCCGTCCTCTCCCAGGTCCTCGACGGCGAGGAACACCTGGTAGTCTATATCAGCTGGAAGCTGACCCCAGCCGAGCAACGGTACGCGACTGTCAAGAGGGAGGCGTTGGCAGTCAAGTGGGCAGTCCTGGAGCTCCGCTATTACCTCCTCGGCCACCACTTCACCCTGACCACGCCCCTCTACAGTGGATGGCCCGCGCCAAGGATACCAACGCAGGGTGACGCGGTGGTTACTCGCGCTCCAGGATTTCCGCTTCACGGTACACGGCTTCACGGTTTCCCAGCGTCGCCCGGGAAACGGAGCACACACCTGCACCCGTTCATCACGGGCTGAGTATACACATATATATACACACATCTATATACACACATATATATATACACACATCTATATACACACATATATATATATATATATACACACATATGTATACATACACATATATATACATGCACATATATACATACACATATATACATACACACATACACACACATATATATATACTTAATCAATCAAGAAGTTGTCTTTTAATAGATTTGCGTCGCAAAAAGAGCGAAGCGAATAAATTGCTGGTGATGAATTTGCCCGATGCTGTCTTGCGAAAGCCAATGAGCGTTCAGATGCTCCGCTCGTCCTCACCGCCATCCTGCTGCCAAAGCGTGAATACACGTTATGAAACTGGCGCTCACCGGAGACAGACAAGCGCTCCGCAGCTGAGACTGAACTAAGCTAGTTGATGTTCGACGTTTGTGTAAATTCCACAAAAAGTACTGTTTATTTCCCCGGTGGATAGCGGAAATGATGACTGTCTTTACGGAGACAGGCTGCAGAAATAAGCCACGTCCCCTTTTCGGCGCAAATGAAGGTGCATTAACTACAAATAGCCGGGCGAGTAAACACACGAGTAAAGCGTGGCAAAAATTCTCTTCACTTTTGGTGTGAACATAGCATGAGATGAGGGATGATTTCTGCCAGTGACATGCTGGCTAATAAGAGAATGAGCGGGATCGCCATCCTCCCTTAACTAACAGCCTTTCACATGCTCTCTTTCAAAGTGTTTTTTATCTCCCTTTCTATACATGTGCATACAGTATGTGCTGTATTTCAGTTCTTACAGTATATGGTGCAAACCATGAGTAAATTATACAACATGTTTAACCCATATGGACAGAGGCATATGGCACTTTCCAAGGCAACAACAGAGTAATGAAGTTGTATTTGCTTCCTGTTGTTTCAATCTGATTTAACCAATATTACATGTATAATTGAACATATTTATGCTAATGTAATTGTTTTACAGTTTGCTGGCTTTGTAGTGCTTT
Source organism: Gasterosteus nipponicus (assembly GCA_014132575.2). Classification (NCBI taxonomy): domain Eukaryota; kingdom Metazoa; phylum Chordata; class Actinopteri; order Perciformes; family Gasterosteidae; genus Gasterosteus; species Gasterosteus nipponicus. Next base: position 40,278 of record BMAF01000020.1, read on the forward strand.
GTCTCTGGAATAAACAGGCAACAGGAGGAGAAATCCGCACAAAGCTTGGCGACCCCTCCCTCTTGTCCCAGCAGCCCCACAGCGAAGCCTCTGAAAGCAGCGGTTGATTGGGGAGTGAGCAGAAATAATTCCCGGCGGTGGGGGGCACATTTCCAATCTCACATAATAACGGGCTCTGAAGCAAACCGTGCGCTATACATTCACATTATACTATTTGTGTTTTTTGGCAATTTGAGTTGAGGCCTTGCCAGCAGCTAAATGCCATGTTGTCAAATTGTGAATTATTGCCCAAAAGCTTCTTACCAAGAGAATCTGAGAATACACCGAAAATCTGTCAGTGTTAGTCAGAGTTTATAATTGTATATGTGATTTTGATATGGATGAAAATCCAGGTGAAACATTTAATCACTTGAAAAACAAATTTCAAAACTTCAAGTTTCGGTCTTGAACATTGAAAAATACAATATTTGTAAAATAATCGGATAAAAGTATTTTCGGGGTGAATGTAGTTTTGACTCGGTTCTATACATTTTTTTAATAAACTTTTCTTTCATTCTTCACATTTTTAATATTCGCTGTATAATATTTTTTGGTTGCAGATTTGATATTTTAACATTTTATTTTCAAGTGTAGCGCCCCCTAGCTGTCCTGGCAATTTAAGTGTAGCGCCCCCTAGCTGTCCTGGCAATTTGAGGGGAGTGCGCTCCTCAAATTCCTAAACTGTTTATATATAATTAATGCTATGTTACAGCACTCTGCTAACCCTACTATTTAAGCCGGTTATAAAACCCATCAAACAGCCTGAAACCAAATATAGCAAAAAAACATTCACTTGGAGTATGATGTAAATAATAAATAATAATAATTACCCACAATACAACACACACAATAAGCCGACAGGGGAATAACTAATAAACTCAGCAAAAAAAGAAACGTCCCTTTTTCAGGACTGTGTATTTGAAAACTCGGTTTCCAGAAATATATCTCTGTTGTAAGGTTGAGCACCAGCTACCCTAAAGCCAGCATGTTCAAAGGGAGTTGCAGCCAGTGGATAGGCAATTGCCACAATTCCAGGAATTTCATAAATTGACATTGTCCTCCCGGGGTTGTTCCTCATCCAGGCATCGCATGCGCTGTTGATGTGCCTCTTTAGTGGTCCGTAGACAGACCTGTCTAATGGTTGGAGCCAATGTGAGCAGTGGAGTGGGAATCACTGCATGAAAAGTGAGATTTTCGTCCCCGTAAACGCCCGGAAATCTCCCTAATTTCCGACAATTTCCGACAATTTGCAACCCGCGCACGTCGCGTTTGTCTGTGCCACAAATTGTCGGAAATGAACCATGACGTAGGTGGAGAGCTGGCGGAGGTGCGAATGGCCCTAATTAGCATATGAATGCAACGAAACCGCGGTGGCCGAGCCGAGCGGGCTTGAATATCCTTACTCCTTATTGGATGAAACCACAACTTACTAACAAATAAAATCACTCGTGATTGGCAGCAAAACCACACGTGGGCAGACCAGGCTTGAGTTTCCTTGTTCATGATTGGATGAAACCACAACTTTCAATCACTCGTGATTGGTTGGCAGATCTGTCGCTATTGGTCACCCGCCTCATTTTATTTATATATATTTATATGTTCATATTATGCTGTATATTCATTTCATTGTTATCCTATGTAGGCTACTACACTATTATTGGGATACCAACCAGGACATCAATGAATTTATAGAGAAAATGAACATTTGCCACATGTTTATGCAAAGAAAGAGCTTTATTAACAACACACAAACAACAACTACATACAAAGTGAGGATCTGCCCACACTTGGGTAACGGCGGTTTAAAAACTACAGCTCAGTAAACTGTCCGTTTGCCTCCTCGGGGTTGTAGACCGTCACTGGCGCCGTGTTTTCCGAGGCAGGTCTGTTGTGCAGGCGCCTCGTGTGTGTGGCGACCGTACAATCCACCCCGAGACCCCGCTAACAACGCCGTCCCCTCCGTCCGATGTGAGCTCTACGGTGGCGGATTTCCAGAGTTCCACCTCGTCATCAGCCAGCACACTTTGTCTCGATTCCAGCAGCTGTAAAACAACAATGAATCAGTACTGTGCGATGCGTGGGACACAACACATCGATCAATGCACCTGAAACAAGTCAGCAAATAAACTCTGACCCTCTTTCTTCTCGCTCGACTCAGCGCTGAATCCTTCGCAGCTTCAGCACAATGACGTTGTCTAAATCTGGACTTTTCCCGGAGCAAATACGAGGTCACCGCCTCATTATGAGGCGAGATTAGTCTGTGAAAAAAAAAAGTACAGTTATGATCGGTATCCATACGTATATATTCCCTTATACCGCAGAATGAAAGCATATTCTTTAAATCTGACCCTTGCTCCGGTTCGTGGTGCCTGTAGTTCGTCTCGGAGTTGTGAAGACGGCGCACCGCTTCCTGTAAACGACACGGCAAAGAAAACACACTTTAATAAAGCTGTTTCTGCTCACTTGTAAGGCTACTAGGCTACTCTTAGCTTAGCTTGAGGCTACGCTACTTTTAGCTTAGCTAGCAGTCATCGAACGTATTCTTACCGCTATCTTGGGATCGCGCGCCCGTCTGCTCTTCTTTGAGTGGTTCCTCTCCTCCATGGACAGAAACCCGCAGAGTCCCGAACGCTCAGTGGAGCGAACCGCTCGTTGATATCGGCGGTTTGTTGTTGGAGTTGACGAGACGATCCACTGAGAGCATCAGCAGCTTCTTCTCGTCTGTCTGCCGACTGGCCGAAAGTTGGTGACCGCGGAGAGGAGTTGAAGGCGAGTTGAAGGCGAGACGTCGTCCCGCCATTATTCACGAAGCAGCAAAAACCAAACAAAGGAACTGGAGATACAGGTCTTCTGAATATAGTAACACACGTGTCTGTTTGTATGCTCGTCTTGCAAGTACTGCTGTATCAGTCATGCCTATGACCTCACACGTGATTGGACGAGGAGTCTAAGGGTCCTCCAATCACATACGAGGTTATTGTTATACGGAAGGACCAGTATTTTAGGAAGACAAATGGTTGGGACTTTGAAACAGCTGATATGCTTTATGTAAAGCAGTGAACGACTTTCCCTAGAAAACTGTACAGTGGTGCCTCTTTCTGCATTCCACCAGACACTCTTGAGTCTGACAGACATGCAATGTTGACAATGTATCATCACATGTACCCTTGTGTCACTGAGGTTGAATGTTTTGCCGTGACATGTAAACGGGTAACATATATGACTGTAACTTACTCAATCGATAGATGCAGAGCAGAAAGGTCAGCATGTGTTCATGCTAAGTGGTGTGGAAACACTAACAGTTTTGAGGAACCCGTCCTTGACCCTCTAGCAGAACTACGACCAGCCATTATAAAGCAGTTTATAGTTGTTAATGTTGTGTCAAAGGGTACGGCATTTAAACATGTTCTTGCACAAGTTTCCTGGCTTCATCTCCACCCGGACAGACATTTTTATGGAAAGCCAATAGAAGTTTGGGGCTTGCAGGGAACAGACACGTCATACCCAGCATCATTTCTGCCAGTTGAGCGCATTGCTAGAAGATGTGTGGTTAATACATCCTCTGTGCATTTAAGTAAGACCAAAGAAAAGGTCACTGTAGTCCTGCCACTATGCACTGTAGTTGAGCTCTAGGAGACTGTGATCCCTGCAGACCCCTCATGCTGATTCAAATGTTTGCATGGAATGCTCATTTTACCTTGATTAAAACTATTTTTTACATAACATTTGCCATTGCTAATGGCGTACACAGTAATCTAGCATATTTTAATTAAATAAATCAATTCAAGCTCAAATGTAAGAGTCTATAATTAGGCTACTGAGCCTGATCTATTTGTACCAGAGATTTTCTTACCTTTTAAAAAAATGTCACGTGGGCTAAAACTCCCTCTGAGACCCTGATTTGCATTTGTATAGCTCACAGCATTTTCATTTACATGTCAAAGCCTCCCCTAGAATTAGGAGGAGGGGGGTCATGGGGGGACAACTGCCAAGGGAGGCCCACATCAATTTCTGACAATTTACGGCAGTTTTCGGCGTTGCCCGCAAATTGCCGCAAACCTGAAATTCCACGACAATTTACAGTGCCGCATACTGCCGAAAATCCCACTTTTCATGCAGTGAATGACAACATGATTATGTCATTTTCTTTGGCATAATTGAGTCCATCAATGGACAGATGAGACTCGTGGTTGTCCAAAAGGAGTAAACAGGCCTTCTCCTTTGAGCACTTCGTATGTGTACTGAAATGTTTCAGGAAGTCAACAAAGTGCGTGTCTTTCATCCATCCAGAAGAATTTGCCCCTCCTTTGCTGCCAGGTGGCCCGTTGATCAGGAAATGGTCGCGGATGTTGACACAGGGAAAAATAAAGTACGGAGGTATACTATTTCCTGTGGCTGAGACGGCACATGCCAGTGTGACAAGGGTTCCCCTTTCAGCAGAGGTCAGTGACCCTACATGTTTGAATCCACGTCTGGCCACCACTTTCTCTGGTTCATGTACAGTGGTGACCCCAGTTTCATCAACATTCCAGATGTCTCCTGGTCCAAACTCATACTTGGTTAACACATTCTCTAAGTTGTCAAAGAAGGCATTAACATTCTCTCTGTTGAAGCTACTTGACCTGGCAAGGCTAGTAGCCTCTGGCTTTCTCAGTGACAGCGTTTTATGCCGCTTTAAGAAGCCTGTAAACCACTCTTTACTGGCCTTTTCTTTTTCTGCCCACATAGGCGCAAACTTTAGCTTGTGTGCCACAGCAAACTGGTAGGCAAGCTTTCTGACCTCACTTGGCGACAGACCAAAAAAAAATGTCAGCTGACCTAATAATATACTCAGCAAGCTGCTATAATATACTGCAAGCTGCTTTTCCAAATCAGGTGAAAAAATCTTCCTTGGCTTTGGAAAACCAACCATTGTTTTTGGGATGGCTGTCTGACTTTCAATTTCTTCTCTGGTAATCTTTTGACATTAACGAGTCAGAGTACGGTAATTTATGTCAAAATCCTTCGCTGTACTTCTGATTGATTTGTTCTGCAACTTTACCTGCCCGACTGCCTTTAACATTATGTCAGGTGGTGTACTGCCATGCTCTGTCGTTCGTTGATCATTTCGAACCATCTTTCTCCTTCTTTCCTTCCTTAATTCCTGCGTTTCCTTCTTTTCTTATTTCCTGCCTTTCCTTACATCCTTCCTTCAAAAACATTATAGCAATTACAAATAAATTAGCCTAATATCACATTTTTTTGAGAATGTTCAATGTGTTTATTTATCATACCAATAAAGTAAAAAAATCATACATTGTGATTTCTGGATTTTTTCTTTTTAGATTATGTCTCACAGTGGACATGCACCTACGATGACAATTTCAGACCCCTCCATGATTTCTAAGTGGGAGAACTTGCAAAATAGCAAGGTGTTCAAATACTTATTTTCCTCACTGTACATGAAAATCTTATGTATAATTATCTCTATTATAATATGAACAAGGAAAATATGTTCTTGTGATTGGCAGAGGTCCGAAGAAGATATGTAAAAAAGTTATGGAGCGAAATGGAAGTGTCTGCGGTGATGAAACACTTCAAGGCCCACATTTTGAAGGGACACTTGGCAACAAAAATGGAGTGTGAGCAGTGCAAGCTTGCCGAAGACCATGTTTTAAAAGAACGGACTGTACAAAACATCAGAGACTTTGTAAGGAACAGGGGACAGATGTCCACAAAAGGAAATGTAGTTTGAGTGGATACGTCCAAGAAACCTATTTAAAGCACTTGCTCAGTAAAATGTACTGCACCTGTTACTGCACCTTTTGAAGCAGTATAGTTTACTGCACTTGTTACTGCATCTGAAGCAATACTTAAGTAGATATATATTGCCAATATGTAATGTTTGAAAATGGTATACATTACAATAATTACAATGTATTTTTCGTATAAAGGCATTCTTATTTCGGGGTAGGGAGGGGCCCTGATAAACATGTGTATATGTATATAGCCATCCCCAGGATGGTCCTCATAACCAAGGGTCTGGTCACATTTGTGTATGTGTACTGGTAATGTCCTGTTAAACCAGGATGGTCCTCATGACCAAGGATGTCTAGGTTGTATGTACTCTGTTAATCCAGGATGGTCCTCATAACCAAGTGTCTGGTCATGTTGTTGTATGTGTACTGGTAATGTTCTGTTAAACCAGGATGGTCCTCATGACCAAGGGTCTGGTCATGTTGTTGTATGTGTACTGGTAATGTCCTCATAAATAAGGGTGGTCTTCATAAATCACCATTATGATAGGATCCCGCCCCATCCCCACAGTCCTGTAAAATGTCATGTCTTCAGATCTCCTGCCTCTTTCACCAGAAATTAATTCTGAACAGAAGGCTTTGTTCCCTACATCATGAGGACCATTTCAATAGTTCTTAGATCTCTCTGGGACAAAGGGAAAGGTGTGTCCCCATAAACCATGGATTGAGCAAGTACGTGAAAAATGTCCTGACAAACCACCTTTACCCGTGTTTGTTTGTGTGTGTGTGTGTGTGTGTGTGTGTGTGTGTGTGTGTGTGTGTGTGTGTGAGTGCGTGCCAAGCTACTTAGAGTGATGGACCGTAAACTAGGCCCAATCTAGTCCTGACCATGGCACAGACTAAGAGAGGGTTCAGTGTGTTCTGGCTCAAGTGTATGTCAGCAACCCCGGAGAAGAGCTGCATTTTCCTGATCTGCTTATTTTGTCACGAATTCTCAGTCTTATTCGTTTTTTTCTCCTGCCTGCTTGTCAATTAACTCTGTCATCAACACAAGATCATTTCTCATTGTCTTCACCTGGTCCTCATGCCCTTCCCACCTGTAGCCCATTCCCTCATTAGTCCCTCACTATTTAGGTCCCCACACTTGACCTCTGTCAGATTGCCTTGTGTGTATACCAGGTTTTCCAGTGTTTCTAACCTAGCCTGCCTTTTTCACCCCGAATTCCCTTCCCACTCCTTTTCGGATTTGTTTGCCTGTCTAATTGCCATCCTGGTTCTGAGCCCCGCCTATTCTCGTTTAGGGGTTCCCTGCCTGCCCCTCTGGATTTGTTTGACTGTTGGACTGATATACCGGTGTTTGATCTGACTGCACAAGTAAAGAACTTTGATTGGATTTCTGTTTCTGAGTTGTGCTTTTGGGTTATGTTACCTGTAATCCATACCTATTTAGATCTCATCACTCACCCCTCCACACCAAAATCACATCCTATAGAACGGGCTTTTCTGTAAGGACACCTGCAGAATGACACTCTACCCACATCCATTCAGTGGTTTCCACTCATTGCCCCTGATAAAGGCTGCACTCAGGCCAAGGTATTGGGAGTGGTTTCTTTGATCTAATTTAATTGAACTCAATGAAACATTCATTACATTACAGGTCATTTAGCAGACGCTTTTATCCAAAGCGACTTACATTACACTTTAAACCCATGGCTTTTTCACATTTTTGCCCGGGGAGCAATTAAGGGTTGGATGGAACATGGGGCCGCCTGGAATCGAACCACCAACCTTGTGCTTCCCAGCACACCTTCTCTAACCCCTGCGCCATGACGACCCCATTCCTCCAGGTAATTTAGTTTGTTCAGTCGGGAGAGAACCTCAACTAAATACAGTGGTGAAATATATGGATCAATTCTATTCCAGTAATTGTGTTGTGATCAATTAATGTCAGATGAAACTAGAGTGAGACCAGCCCTTGAGCAGATAAAGGGCACAAAACCAGGCCAGAATCCACTTCCAAGAGGAATCCCCTGTACTCATCACGAACAAATAGATGAATGCTTCACATTCACATATGTTCGAAATTTTAGTCTTTAGAAAATGCTCAACACAACTGCAACAAGTTATACAATATGTTTTGTAATTGACTCCATTTTGGCTCCTGGGTGGCTGAGGGAGCGGTTGCTCTTTTCTGCGTAATGCTAGATCTAAAAAAGTGGTTGAAACGTATGAAGCAGCAACAAGAGCAGGGTGAAGGAAAAATCCAGACCTGCACTGCAGCCGTTTCCCTGCTGTGAGGCCTCCAATAAAGCCTCCTTTTAGAGTAGTTCAGCTTGACTCTCAACGTGAAACTGGGCTATCACGTAGATGTGTTTTTAGCCCAGGTTTTATAGGACCTCTAGGGCTGTTAGAAGTTTTGTGTGCCATATGCATTTATTTACCAGTAACACATATACATATATTTACAGCTCAAAACCCTCACAGGTGTTCCCCTCTGTCTTAACAGAAATAATTATAGGAATTATACTTTTAATCATGGGTATGCCATTTCCATTTGCCAAAAAACTAGAACGTTACAGAGCTGATGAGTTAAAGTTAACTTGTCATACAAAAAACTGCATCAATTATATTTCAAGCCAAAACATATTGGTGAGAAGCATGATGAGGAATGGAAGCAGGATGAGTGAATGACAGAAGTGCAGTTTCAAAGAATACACACTGAAATCCCAGTACATACAGGCCTGCATTGTGTGACACATAAACTAAACCTAGTGTCACTTCCTGTTTTACTTCAAACGTTTGGGTCTGTTTTCTGTTTCATTTAGTGGTGTATTTAAGCCATGTGTGTCTGTTGTCCCTTGTCAAGTCATTGATTGTTGTTACCAGGTTTGTGAGTTCAGTTTTGCCCCAAGGCATTTTTTGGTTGCAAACCTGCGATTGAGTCCTGCTTCCGGCACCTCGACTTGACAGAATGACTCGACCCTACAAGGACTCAGCAGAGTTGTTTCTCAGTTCTATGGCCCCTGGACGCCTGACCCTGATCCCGACTCTGGGCTGCCCCTCCGGAGAACTCGCGGTCCTCTGCCTGCTCTCCGGGCCGACCATTTTTGTCTATATAAAGTATTTTGATAGTTAAATTCTCCGTCCGGCTTCCGCCACCAGAACAGCGGTTTTCCAAAGTAAACACATTCATTCATTGACCCCGAAAAGGGCCACCTGAATAGTTGTTCACCACTTGCTGGCCAACTCGCTCGACACTGCCCGGGCAAGTTAGCGTGTTAGCGTGTTAGAGGTTGTAAGTGATCTGATGTAATTTACAGTAAAACAGTCCTTTTACCACAATTACTTACATATTAAAAAATGTTTCAGGTTATGTAAATTTATTAGGGTTATTTTGTTAATTAGGGCTTTATCCTGAAATGCATTGAGCAAACTCAGAAATCCAGTGCAGATTTAGGGCAGGTTGAGGTGAGCTCTTTACTCATGGCATTTATTTATTTTTAGAATCACCACGCATTAGCCATGAAATTGAAGGACGTTTGGGAAAGTTGTTGGACTGCTTGAAAGGTTTTACAAACCAGATTTGGAGAAACAAATGATGATGCCATTGAACCATACTTTGAAAGTAAAACCATTAGCTACTAGGAAGCTGTAGGAGTTCTTAGGGCAATGTCCATAGAGGTAAGGGGTCTCTTTGTTTGTAGTTGATCAGAATCCTGATGACTGTGCCTGTTTCCTCAGCTGAAGCTGAGCGCAGTTTGAGTGCGTAAAAAGGTTGCGGTCAACAAGGTCCCCGCAGCGTGTGAATAATGTCTCTGTATGTCATGTGCATCAAGTTGCTCTGGACAAGACTGAGCTTTAAGATGTAGGCCAACAGTTTCTCTTTTTTGGTGCATTTAAATAAAACACATCAAAAGAAAAGTAGCTATGCATAAAGGAGGAAAGCACTTTATATATAGCCTATTGAGTGCTGCAGAACAGATTTGGGTTTTATTTTGTTTTGTCTTTTTAGGCTACTCAACTGACGTGACATATTTAGGATATAGAATATACACTTATTGTATTTTGTTATTGAATCTGTTCCAAGTATCACAAATGTTAATAAAGTTTTAATTTAATATGAATAATAAATATTTATTTTACCCAAGATAAAAATGTACTTTTATACAAAGAAAAAAGATACGACCGTACACCATTTTAGCTTTGTTACCACTTGATTTTTTTGGATTTTGGAAAAACCTAGTATTTACTATTCCATCGAAGTCAAGGTTTTTACTTTAGTGTAAAAACTTTTGTTACAGGTACATTTTTTTTCAGCTTTCATCAAGTCAAATTTCTCATTCAGTACAAACTAAAATTTATAATTATACCTTAATTTGTAAATATTCTTCTGACATGCAAAGACATCACTTAATGTAGTTCAATACAATTCTATATTTTGCTTTATTTCAAATAAAATGCCACAACAAACAGAGAGTTTGATCTTGTTTACATAATAGAAATAATGACAGGAAAATTCTCTTCAAAAGACCTTCGTCTTCCCTGAGGTACAGAATGATGCACTTCAGCACACACTCCCTTTTCAGATTCACCTCAAGGCTCTACAGTGCGAACACAGAAAAATGTTTTTTTGCCTCTTTACAAAAAAATGCAGACACTGTACAATATACGAGTAAGTACTTGGAGTTACAGTAACTGAGATTTACAGAGGCTTTCATCTACTACTGGGAAGTATACTGGTTCATGCAGTGTACTGCTTCTGCACAGTCATACTGATGCAGTGTTGCAAATAACAATCCACCTGTGCAAAACCAGCGTCCTGCTACATTGAGTTCATAGACATGATCTGAAAAATGGTTTGTCAGACCTCCCCGCTCTAGTTTGAGCAAACCAGTTAAAAGCCCTCTCAGTCAATAGATAACGTGCAGTATGTCTTCCTACATTTAATATAACTCCTTGATGGAACATTTTATGAAAATGAACAGAATTGCTTCTTTTTTAAATTATTATTAATGTGATAATGATCAAGTATGGATGTATGTATCAATACATCACAATTGATCAGGACTTCATTCTGACAACTCTTCCCTCCTTTCTGATTATCTCAATCAGCCGTGGTGCTTGTCCAAGGTAGCCAGGAATCACGGTTGTGATTCTCAGAAATTCCCCATTGACCTTTAAAAAAACCAAAAGAGTACATTGCATGTTACATTATAACTTTGTGGTGTGTGTGGGTTTTTTTTTACATCAAGTGTCAAAACATGAATTTTGTATTGGTGTGGCATCATTTATTTGCAGGTTTCTAATAAGGGATAATCGCATTCATTATATAAGCAATCACTGACGTATTGCCATTGATTACAAAAGTTACTAGCCTCATTCATTGTGAACAATGCAGGACATCTCTCTTTCAACTCCTAATTCCTTTCCCACGATTTCTTGTCTTTGCAGTGAAACGGTCTTTTTATCCTTTATCACTGCACAATGCATAATTTTGCTTCTTTACTTCACTTAAAAGTGACTTAAAAAAAGTCTCCTTTTCGAATTTGTCTGGGGTCTCTCCAGTTGGTATTTTCAGGTATGTAGTTGGCCTCCACTCTCACAGGTGTCTTAACTTTTTTTTCTGGCAATGAATCTTCTGGAGCTTTGGACTATGTTCTGCTACCTTTTCCAGAATACATGACTGTCACGTTGTGGGTTCTTGGGGGGTAACAGAGTCGGCACGACACAGCAGGTTTAGTTTAGTCTAACTTTGGTTGCAAAGTCAGCGAGGTCTCCCGGCGTCTCCCAATCGCCCTTACTGCATTTTAAAGTCACAACACAAACATAGTCAACATACAATCAGCTGAGCTGAGGCCAATTTTCTCCACCTGGTTCCCTGAGCCTCTCCCCCTGCAGACTAAAACCACGCCCGCCACCACAATGACTTTGTTTCTGAACTGAGAGTCAACCTCTCTACACAGCATTTCCCTTTTCTAACTGCAGTATCCCAGGCTTTAAGTCGCTCACTGAACAACCCGTATGATGAGTTTAAGTGTGCTCAGTTCAGTATGTCTGGAGGGCTGATGACATCTTAACAAGTGGCATAAATGTGCATTCCAAGTCTTGCAGGCACACGGGCAGTTGGCATAGATGCAGGGATAGGATAGATTTAAAAATATATACAACATTTTAAAAGATACATGTGAAGAAAACCTGTCACTAAATGTTCATAGTGTTGTGTAATTTCCACTAGATTAATACTTGAACTTTTGAACTTAAAACTGAAACTATTTATTACATGTACTTACTACATTAGCAAGTATACATCTGAACCAAGTTCAGAGCTATTCTCCACAGTGTCTCATTTCTGTTTTGGGTTTGTGATTCCTATTTAAATACACAAGAACATAATGTTCACAGTTGTTCATTTTGGGACTTCCAAATTCAGAAATATGGCCTTTTCAGGAAAAATGGTAAACCTGTAAACACAAAGGATATGGTGAGATTTCACGTTTAGTTTTAGTGGACAGTCATCATGTCACTACAGACGAATTCATTGCCTAAGACTTATATGCTGGTGGTATTGTATTATACTGACAAGAATCAATATGAATTCTTATCACTCAACACTAATCTATGCAAATATGAAAATTAAGATGAAGAGTTAAGAAATAATGAGATAATGTATAGACTTAAGATATGCGCAGGCTCCTTCGTAGTTTGGTACATCGGCTTTCCAAAACCTCTTGCCGACTTTTTGTCAAAGCGACTAGCGACAAATCCAGCGACCTTATCTGGTTTTATTGGAGACTTGCGGTGTCTGACGTGGGAGCACGTTCAGCGTCCAGCTGCAGTCAGAGCGCAGAGGAGACACACGTCACTCAGACTGAAAGTCCCGTGCGCAGAGCCGCCGCTGATCCTGAGGCTCAATAAGACAGAACTCTCTTCTCAATCGACACTAATCACGACTGCTACACAATAAACACCACCCAGGACGCATTTTATCTCCCAATAAGTTGATTTATCTCGGACTCTGAAATACCGAAGATAATTTAGACTCTGCTAAAAGGGGACCTCTACGTCAGACGTCCCCTCCTGTTTGTTTTGAGGTGTGGAGTGAATGAGTGCAAGTGTCCCAAACTTTAACAGTTCGGTAAAGTTAGCAAGATATTCACAGGCTTCCCGGTTCGTCCAGTAGCTCATCAGCGAGACGTTGTGAAAACACAAACCTCACCTCTGTGTGACCGTAGTGACGTCACAACCAGCTGCAAGGAGCCCGCGCATGTCTTAAATCAGAATTTGGACTTTCCAACCCTTCATTTTTCTTTATGGGAAACGGGCTTCCATAGGAAAACACACATTTCTGTCAAAACAACAAAAAATCGAACTTACCTCATCGAAGGACGTTTTGTAGTCCTGCAGAAGGTGTTGCTTCACGAAGCAGCTTAGTAAATACGACGGGCAAAATAAAGAATGATTTGGTGACGTCATTTAGTAACGTGACATGAAAATCTGTGGTTTAAAGTAAAAAATACACTTTAGGTAAAATTATTGCTGTTCATTTACTCTGAGGGGCGTATTTTTTAATTTCAGGCAAACTGAAATGACAATTTTCACTTGGACAATGACACGAAGATTTACTTTTTTCAGTGTACCTAGCAGATAACCATCCCAATGGGGAAGAGGAACAGGTTTGATCTGAGTGATGTAAGGGAGAGATTTTTGCAATTTCCACGTCTGCAAATAGTGGTGAAAAATGACTTGTGTTATTTTGCGGAATCCAAGCCAGGAAGTGGTCTGTGCAAACCAGGAAGCGCTGCTCTGTTTGGTAACGCGGCGTACTGCGGGCTGCTCATCGAGCACTTTTGGCAAGTCGGGTTCCCTCATCAGCAAACTGCTCAGTTTCTCTTCATACTCCTCTTTCTCTGTCTCACTCACACGCGCATTAGACTCATACTGTGCCGTTAAAATAGTTTTTACGGTGTTCTAATCTAAAGTATTAACTGAGGATTTCTTTCTTTCATTAGCAGTATCAGTATTGGATGCGGCCCAAGATAGACTGATCTGTAATGAATGAAGAAACGTACAATAATGACACGTCATCCAAAACCAAAGTCTGTTTCATTTTTTGCTGGCGAACTACAGATGGGACTGAATTTATGTGATATTTTTTCAATGCAAGGATTTCCTTTTTTGTTGTTGGGCTCCAACTCCCAAGTTTTGCACGACTTTCACGTGCAAGGTGGATTGACGCCTGTCAACATGATGTCAGTAAAAACCTCTTATCAATCAGCTGGGGCCATGACAAATTCTACAACAAAAGCCCTAACGTGAAGAAGGCAGGCTTTGCTTTTTGATGATCTGTTATCCCTACAGCACTCTTACAGACCTGCCAGATGTTTCTCCTATTTAACCTCACTTGAGTACCCTGCAGTACCTGACACTATGAACAGATCACCTTGATAAATTTAGAGCCCGGTCGGCCACCCCATTGGTCACGTGGTCCCTCAAGATGCTGCAGCATCATTCAGTCACATCATAACATTTTAGTTCACTTTTATGAACTGTAGGGTGTGGTTGATAAAAGTATTTCCTTGAGCTTGAGTGGTACTTGGTAGTCTTGACATTCTTGAAATACGGTTATAGGCTTTCACATTCATACTTACTGAATCGTGCATTGGGATTGAGAATTGACACAAACTAATGCAATTTTAGTGGTATTTCAATTAACTTTGAATTAAACTGTAATTTGTTCTATGTGACTTGTTGATGGCGTGTTTTATTGTAGTGCTGATAAATGTAATATTCGATAGGTTTCGGTGTTGTCTCTCCATCCCGATACAGCTGAGGATATTTGAAGGCTCAGTTTAATCACTCGCTTTTGAGACCTACACAAACCCAGATGCTAATTGCCTATAATGAAATACAGATTATTATGGTACGTTGAACCAAAGTTTCTGACCAGTGTTGAGAAAGTGGAAACCGTTGTACTGTCAGATGTTGGAAAGCAGGACTTTCACATGGTGAACTGGATAATGTGCAATATTTATTTTCAACAGTGTGAATATTTAAACTGAGTGTACCTATTCAGCAGCTGACATATTAGCAACATCGTCCATGTTTTATTTACTGATGCAGCATGACACACGCAGCGATGTTGAATGATTTAGTCTCTTGCAGCTAAAGCTTTCTAAAAAAGATTCCTGACTTACCAGCTGGTGAGTGACCCAAACACTTCACACACAGAAACCACGTAATTCTATTTTTTATTAATGAAATGCTTATTGAGCTGCATTATTGGCAGCCACTGCTATCAAATAACAAACATTGAATTAAATGAATATTAGTGCGCAGGGGGCACTGCTTCCAACAAGACAATGACTCCAAGCACACAGCTAAAATAACAAGAGTGGCTTCAGAACAACTCTGTGATCATTCTTGACCGGCCGAGGCAGAGACTTGACCTAAACCCATCTCTGGAGAGACCTGAAAATGGCTCTCCACCAACTTTCACCATCCAGCCTGATGGAACTGGAGAGGATCTGCAAGGAAGAGTGGCCGAGGATCCTCAAATCCAGGTGTGAATAACTTGTTGCATCATTCCCAGGAAGAAATATGGTTTTACTAGCTCAAAAGGGTGCTTCTACTCAATACTGAGCAAAGGGTCAGAATACTTATGACCATGTGGTATTTCAGGTTTTCTTTTTTTTTTATAAATTTGCAAACATTTCTACATTTTTTTTTTCTGTCAAGATGGGGTGCTGAGTGTACATTAATGAGAAATAAAATGAATTTGATTTTAGCAAATGGCTGCAGCGTTAAAAAACTTGCAGGGGCTGAATACTTTCCGTACCCACTGTAGGTCATCTTTTTCCTTTTTTCTAGATAACTGCTTAAAAGATCATTTGACAATTACATAAGTACTTTCATACATCCAAGATGGCGCCGATGATTGCTGCCACGGTACTTCGGTGCGCTCACCTTTCGTCACGCGGTGAGACGCCGTAGGAGAGGAAAACGGGCCGGCTCGCTGGTGAGACTCCGCAGGCGTGGTTCTCGCACTCCGCTGCCGGGCATCTTTCTCTCCAACGTGCTTCACTGTGCAACAAACTGGACGAAATGCAGCTGCTGGTGAGGAGAGACAGAGACTTCTCTACATCCTCCGTCTTGTGCTTCACGGAGACGTGGCTCTGCGGATCGATACCGGACTCCGCGCTCCAGCTGGCGGGCTTCCAGCTGCTCCGAGCGGACCGCGACACGGAGCTCTCCGGCAAGACGAAGGGTGGAGGAATCTGCTTCTACTTCAACAACAGCTGGTGCAACGAGACGGTGATCCTAAAACACTGTTCTCCTGATCTGGAAACTTTCTTCATCAACTGCAAACCCTTTTATTCCCCCCGTGAGTTTGCTTCATTCATCCTGGTCGGTGTTTACATGCCGCCGGCGGGCAACGTGCACGAGGCTCAGCGGACACTCGCCGACCAGATACGGCGTGTGGAGCGGACCAACCCGGACTCCTTAGTTATTGTCCTCGGGGACTTTAACAAAGGAAATCTCACCCATGAACTTCCTAAATACAGACAGTTTATTAAATGCCCCACCAGAGAGGAGAACACGCTGGATCACTGTTACACCACAGTAAGCAGGGCTCATCACGCCGCCCCTCCTGCTGCACTGGGACACTCTGACCACCTCATGGTCCATCTGATTCCTGCATACAGGCAGAAACTAAAGCTCTGCAAACCTGTGGTGAGGGAATTCAAGAAGTGGAGCAGTGAGGCGCTGGAGGATCTTCGGGCGTGCTTTGACTGCACAGACTGGGATGTTTTCAGGACTGCTACTGACAGTCTGGATGAGTTCACAGAGGCTGTAACTTCCTACATCGGCTTCTGTGAGGACAGCTGTGTACCATCATGCACCAGGGTGAGTTACAACAACGACAAACCCTGGTTCACAGCGGAACGCAGAACACTACGCCTGCAGAAGGATCAGGCATTTAGGAGTGGGGACAAAGACTTGTACACAGAGGCAAAATACAAGTTTAGCAAGGCGGTGAGAGATGCTAAACGACTGTACTCTGAGAAACTCCAACAACAGTTCTCAGCAAGTGACTCTGCGTCGGTTTGGAGAGGCCTCAAACACCTCACTAACTACAAGCCAACAACCCCCCACTCTATGAATGATCTCCGCCTGGCAGACAAGCTGAATGAGTTCTACTGCAGATTTGATTATGATCTTATGATCCCACCCCACAGCTCCACCAACCGGCCCCAGTCCCCCCTCCTTCAACACCATCATCCCGTCTCTGCTGCAGGACAAACTCTCCCAGCTGCACGTGCCCGACTCCACCTGCAAGTGGATCACAGACTTCCTGTCTGACAGGAAACAACATGTCTCAGCCTCTCGGACCATCAGCTCCGGTTCCCCTCAAGGCTGCGTTCTTTCCCCTCTGCTCTTCTCCCTGTACACCAACAGCTGCACCTCCAGTCACCAGTCCGTCAAGCTCCTGAAGTTTGCGGATGGCACCACCCTCATTGGACTGATCTCTGGTGGGGACGAGTCCGCCTACAGGTGGAGTCTGACCATCTGGTGTCGTGGTGCAGCCAGAACAACCTGAAGCTCAACGCTCTAAAGACAGTGGAGATGGTTGTGGATTTCAGGAGGAACAGAGCCCCACCCTCCCCCATCACCCTGTGTGACTCCCCCGTCACTATTGTGGACTCCTTCCATTTGCTGGGCTCCATCATGAATCATTTCTGTCATAGGAATTGCATGTATTATACATTGTTCATTCTGTACACATGGCATCCATTGTAGTCTGTCCATCCCGGGAGTGGGATCCCTCCTCTGACGTTCTCCCTAAGGTTTCTTTCCTTTTTTCCCTCTTGTAAGGGTTTTTTCATTTTTTGGGGAGTTTTTCCTGTGCCGATGGTGGGTTTCGGGGCAGAGGATGTTGTATGTGTACAGACTGTAAAGCCCTCTGAGGCAAATTTGTAATTTGCGATTATGGGCTATACAAAATAAAATGACTTGACTTGACATCATCACCCAAGACCTCAAGTGGGAGCTGAACATCAGCTCCATCACCAAGAAGGCTCAGCAGAGGTTGTTCTTGCTGAGGCAGCTGAAGAAATTCAACCTGCTAAAGACGATGATGATCCACTTCTACACGGCCATCATGGAGTCCATCCTCTGCTCCTCCATCAGCGTCTGGTACGCTGCAGCCACAGCCAAGGACAAGGGCAGGCTGCAGCGTGTCATCCGCTCTGCAGAGAGGGTGATCGGCTGCAATCTGCCGTCCCTGCAGGACTTGTTCGCTTCCAGGTCTCTGAAGCAGCTAAAAAGATGGTAGCCGACCCCTCTCACCCCGGACAAAAACTGTTTGTGCCCCTTCCATCTGGCAGGAGGCTGAGGTCCATCAGGACTAAGACCTCCCGCCACACCAACAGTTTCTTCCCGTCGGCAGTCGGGCTCATCAACAGAGCCGGTCCCCCACTGACTGACTATGACATTCCACCGGTCACTCCCCTTCATACTACACATGTCACTTTAACTGTAATTTTTCACTCGTTACTTTGCACTTTATTTTTTTCATATTTTGTAACTTTTTAAATATTTTAAATTTTTTACTTTATTCTCTAATTTTATACTAACCCATATCCTTATTCTACTAACCCATTGCATTAGCATTTCATATTATTTCATTACTTGTGCACTGCTGTCTTGTCTATTGTCACATTGTCTACTGTCACGCACCAACCGCCAAGACAAATTCCTTTTATGTTTGACATATTAAAGCAATAAATGTTTCCTGATTCCTGATGATCATCAAGGATTGTAAGATTATCTCCTGCTATTTGACTTTGGTCAGTAATAACTCATTTGTTAGTGAAATATATTCAAGAGGATTGATACAGTACCTCATCATGCAACACATTTCATTTCCTCACCACCAATTTAATAATCATGTGTAGTGCTCTTATACTTTTCCTTCAAAATCAGCATAATTTATCCATTTTTCTGCTCTTCCTACACTCTATTTGCAGGCAGCATGTACACGTAGGGTTCATTTAGGGGCTGAATGCCTTCCAGAAGATTTCCAGCAGCCTTTGTGGATTGCCTGACGGGGCTGCTGGTCACCTTTTCCACAAGTCCAGCTGTGCACAAGCGACACTAGGCGGGTAAAAGGCCCTGAAGTAGCGTGCTTAAAGGAATCGCCTCTCATCTAAGTATGCATGACTCTTACTGGACATGACATATGTCACATGACCTTTATGAAACGGGATAGGTAAATGGCTGCATTAAAGCGGTTTACTTCCGGCTGTGGTGGCAAAATAGACCAAAATAGACAAAACCGCCGCCAGCTGGAGTTGGAGAGAGCCTTTTGCATTTGATGTAAAAAAACAGTGGTGCGACATACAGCGGAGAGCTGTGCAGAGGAATTCCTTCACGTGTCAAACAGACCACCAAAAGCACTGCTATGCTAAGCTAGCTGCTGGACTGCATCTCAACAGAGGGCACCTGCACCACCACTGTGTCCCTAAAAAAACCACACCCAGTCATGCTCCTATGGGAAAGAGTCACCAGGTAACCTAACCCCATGTGGCTTTTTTTAATCTGGCCCGCCAAACTTAAAATACTAATAATTTTAGTAGCACTTACTACCTACTTATACCAAGGCTTGACATTAGCACCTGCCAAATGCGGGTAGAATTCGGCTGTGGCGAGTAAAGCCATCTCTCACTAGCCACTTTCGCGGGTGTAATTCTGTATATGTCTTTATATATTTTATTGTAGTGTAACGGGTCATGATATCATCATCATCATCCACGACCCAGCACGCTCGGTTACGTGGCAGCGGTGGTTCTTGTGCACAGACTACGGACCGCAAATTTGAGTGTGCTGTTCCTTAATTTAGTTCAGCTGTCTACGTCCAACTGTTAGCAGGCTGAAGCCGCGGCCCTGCAGAGACAGATGTGCTTGGAGATGAAGACTCGTTTAACAGCTCCGGGCTGTTCGGCAGACTGTCGGCCAGCAGAGATCCGAACCGGCCTGCTCCGTTCTCTGGCGACGGCAGGCAGAGCTTCCTCAGCTTGATGAGACGGTCCGTTACAGTAGTTGTCTCCTGCCTTCAACCAGTGCCGACCTGTCCTCCGATGTAGGAACCTTGGATGCAGCAGTGGGCCCTGATGCCTGTTTGGATGCCTTCTCTTCCATCAACCTTCATCAACTGACTTCTTTATTTTCAAAGTCTAAATCTTGTATTTGTCTCTTGGATCCGATTCCGACCAAACTGCTTAAGGAAGTTTTTCCTTTAGTTAGCACATCCTTATTAGATATTATGAATCTGTCTTTGTTGACAGGACATGTACCACAGTCCTTCAAGGTAGCTGTAATTAAACCTCTTCTTAAGAAACCTACTCTTGCTCCAGAGGTGTTGGCTAACTACAGACTCTCTAATCTTCCCTTCCTCTCTAAGATGCTTGAGAAATCCGTCGCAAATCAATTATGTGACTTGCTACAAAACAATGCTATGTTCCAGGATTTCCAGTCAGAAACAGCACTGGTGAAAATTACGAATGATCTTCTACTTGCATTGGACCAAGGACTCATCTCTTTTCTTGTCTTTCTGGACCTCAGTGCCGCATTTGACACCATAGACCATTGTATCCTGTTGCAGAGACTAGAACATTTAATTGGTATCAAAGGAACTGCACTCAGCTGGTTTAAATCCTACCTATCGGACCGATCCCAGTTTGTGCTTGTAAACGGTGAATCCTCAAAGACCACCAATGTTGGTCACGGAGTCCCACAAGGTTCTGTACCGATTTTATTTACCTCTATATGCTTCCTTTGGGCGATCTTATCAGGAAACACCACATTAACTTCCATTGTTATGCAGACGATACTCAACTGTATCTGTCGATCAAGCCAGAAGAGACGGGCCAGCTAGTTAGACTTCAAGAATGTCTTGGAGTCATCAAAACTTGATGACCGGCAACTTCCTGATGCTAAACTCAGAAAAAACAGAAGTTATCCTGATAGGCCCAGAGCGCCTTCGAAGCCAGCTGTCACGTGATACAGTTTTTATGGATGGAGTTGCTCTGGTACCCAGCAGCACAGTCAGGAATCTGGGAGTTCTCTTCGACCAGGATATGACCTTCAACTCGCATATAAAGAAGACTTCAAGGACTGCCTATTTTCATCTACGTAACATATCAAAAATCAGGAACTTCCTGTCTCAAAGTGATGCAGAAAAATTAGTTCATGCGTTTGTCACTTCCAGACTGGACTACTGTAATTCTTTGTTATCAGGCTGCTCTTATAAATCTCTTAAGCCTCTCCAGTTGATTCAGAATGCTGCAGCACGTGTATTAACAAGAACTAAGAAAAGGGATCATATCACTCCTGTATTAACTTCTCTGCACTGGCTCCCTGTTAAATCAAGAATAGATTTTAAGGTACTTCTCCTCACCTACAAGGCACTTGCTGGTGAGGCACCGTCGTATCTTAAAGAGCTTGTAACACCTTATTGCCCTACAAGGCAGCTGCGCTCCATAGATGCTGAGTTACTTGTTGTTCCTAGGGTTTTAAAAAGTAGGCTGGGGGCAGAGCCTTCAGTTATCAAGCTCCTCTTTTGTGGAACCAGGTTCCACTTTCAGTCCGGGGGGCAGATTCGGTCAGCTCTTTTAAAGTAAAACTTAAAACGTTCCTCTTTGATTCTGCCTATAGTTAGGGCTGGCTCAGGTTAGCCCGGACCAGCCCTTAGTTAAGCTGCTATAGGCTTAGACTGCCGGGGAACACACCGAGCTCCTCTCTCACGCTCTCGTTCTACCATAATACACGTTTTATTAATGCACATGACTAATTCAGCTTCTTTCCGGGAGTTTTTTTGTGCTTTCTCCCCTAGCAGGTCTCCGTAGATCGTAGTTCCTTCTGGACCCTGGTCCTGACACCTACCGTGGCCCTGCTGACGCCTGCTGCTGCCATCATCATCATCATCATCATTATTTTAGATATTAATCATATTACTGTACTGACCCTCTCCTAAAGTCTCTAAACCAACATTACAGGCTTCTGTGGATGGTGGTTCTATCTGAGGTGGTTCTATGTGATGGCGGTTCTATCTGATGGCCTATCTGATGGCGGCTATCTGATGGATCTGATGGTGGTTCTATGTGATGGTGGTTCTATCTGATGGTGGTTCTATGTGATGGTGGTTCTATCTGATGGTGGTTCTATGTGATGGGGGTTCTATCTGATGGGGGTTCTTTCTGATGGTGGTTCTATCTGATGGTGGTTCTATGTGATGGTGGTTCTATCTGATGGTGGTTCTATCTGATGGTGGTTCTATGTGATGGTGGTTCTATGTGATGGTGGTTCTATCTGATGGTGGTTCTATGTGATGGTGGTTCTATCTGATGGTGGTTCTATGTGATGGTGGTTCTATGTGGTGGTGGTTCTATGTGATGGTGGTTCTATGTGATGGTGGTTCTATGTGATGGTGGTTCTATGTGATGGTGGTTCTATCTGATGGTGGTGGTCCCTGCAGTGGTCCTGCTGTGCGCCTGGTTTACTACTCACAGTTACTTGAATCATTCTGTCATATAGTCTCATGTATTATACATTGTTCATTCTGTCCTCATGGCATCATTGTAGTCTGTCCATCAGGAGACGGATCCTCCTCTGACGTTCTCACTGAGGTTTCTTCCCTTTTTTCCCTCTTGGAAGGGTTTTTCATTTTTTGGGGAGTTTAGTAATTTGCGATTTTGGGTTATACAAAATAAAATGAATTACTGAGGTAAAATATCAATAAACACAGTATTTCAATATATTTGTCTTATTATTGAGAACACAATAACCATCACAAACTAAACCTTTAACCTTTAGCTTGGACACAGGATTAGAAAAAACAGCCTTTACATAGAACTGAGACCTGGGATGGTTTTCATTTTAAACCATTGTTTAAAAGCTTTGATACGAACAGTACATCCACGTGTTGTGCACATAGTTGTATCCGGGACATGTTTTCTCCATGACGATCTGCAAAACCTCCATCCATCTCATTCTGCTCATGGTGGGCCTTGAGCAATCTTCCCTCCTTTCCCCTTCCCTCTGTTCCATACTATAGCCGTTGTTTCTCCTAGATATTTCCTACTAGAAAAGGTAGACCAGGCGAAAGCCAATATGTGTCCACTAACGCACCAGAAGGACGTCCGTTATTAAGATACAACACGCAGCGGCGCAGCTGCACAATAACACTGGAGAGGGAAGAGCAAACAGTGCTGGAGCCAGAGCAGCCGCCTGTTTCTCCAGGTGAGAGATTGCTCGGTGTGCCTGCAGCAGACATCGAGTCGATGTGGAGGATTGAGATCAGGTGGAGCTGGTACCACAGCTGACAGCACTGAAAGCCAGACCGTAAGCTCCTGACCAGGGGGGGCTCATCACGGAGAGTTAAGTGTGTGTGTCTGAGTGCGAGAGACCTCCCCGGCCCGGAGGGGGTAATGACATCCGCTCTGCATTCAACTGGATTGCTATTGTTGGTTGGGATTAAAATCATCAGTGTGAAAAGAGTAAATTGAGTTAAGAGGCTAGACAATGTAGCTGTGGGCAAGTTCCTGATATTTCTTTGCAAATAGATACACATTTGTCTGCGGAGGGCACGCAGCTCTCACCCCAGCCAGACTGTTTGCCCTCCTCCCCTCTGGGAGGCGCTACAGGGTGCTCCGTTCCCGGACCAGCAGGTTCAGGAACAGCTTCATCCCTGCGGCTGTCACTCTACTGAACTCTGCCCCCCCTGAACTCTGAACTCTGCCCCCCACACCCCACCTCCCTCAGTGACTGTACTCCCCCTCCACCCTGGCTTGACTGCCACACACCTTCCTCCAGCCACTGAACTGGCACGCACCAACCGCCAAGACAAATTCCTTGTTTGTTTGGCATATTTTGGTTACAAATGATTCCTGATTCCTGAACATTTGCACTGTAATTGTATATCCATTTCTTACTGTTCATGTTGCATATCTATTTCTTACTGTACATATCTATTTATTCACTTATTACACTTTACATATGCACACACTCTGCACGTTTTGCTATTTTGCACTCTGGTTGGATGTTAAACTGCATTTCGTTGCCTCAGTACTTGTACCCTGTGCAATGACAATAAAGTTGAATCTAATCTAAATGAATTCCAATTTCCTGATATTTGAGCCACCAACGTGTGTGACTGCGTGCGCGGCAAAATTTTGGTCACCCCCGACAAAATCTCACTCCAAGGTTTTTTGAAAAGTTGACAGCTCTGCAAAGAACGTCTGTCCACGTCAGAGCAAAACCATCACAGGGTTAATTCACCGGCGTTAGGGTCCGACTCTGGTTAAGAAAAAGGTCTTTCAGAATTAAAATCGTATTTGTCTCGAAAGGTAAGGAGCTAACGCCTACGTTAATACTGTTAAATCACCTGAATACACGGCCATTTTTATCAATAGTTTTACAGGATAGTTGGCTAACAACTGCCCTGACGTTACGAAGTATAAATCAACCTGCTATCTAACCTCCTAATAAATCGTCCATAAGTCAATACTTAATTAATCATTTACTGATGCTTTATAGATGATTAACAGGTCTGGGTTGGTTTACAGGATACTTCCCTTGAAGTATTGCGTCCCCCTAAACGCAATGACTATGATGGGATGTACACCGTTCATGCTCTGGCCTCATGTTGCCCCACCAAGACCCCAACAACCCCCGCCCACAACCAGTCTGCCGTCCTTTTTGCATCAGCTCCCTCACTAAGTTATTCATGACCCAGACCTGAAATAGCATGACGCCAACATGTGATAGGAAAGCCTTTTCTTTTGAATGGTAGAGGGAGAACCCAGCCCCTCCCTGAGCCCCCGTGGTTGTCTTGGGGGGGGGGACTGAGGTTGCACACTAGACATGCATACATGGATGTAAATTTCCTAATTTCGAGTCTTGAAAAACAATCCAAGCACAAATGTGTGTAGATGAATCTATTTTAACTATGGATTAGCTCATTATTTCTTTACATAATTTTGTCAAAACTTCCTATTGTGGAGCGGCGGCGGGTTTGTGGTGTGAAGCCCTCAGTATCCGGCTGAGACAGCATGGAATGTACCACTGAACCCTGTTTGTTTACAATGTATATGATGTATTCGTTACTTTTGAAATTATACAGATAACCTTGCCAAATTGACTGAATTAAAAAAATCCCTTCACTAAAAGCTTGGATACAACTTGAACATTAGAAGTATTCTATTTTAATGCACATATTCAAAATAAGCTCTTGTACATTTGAATGAGGAAGTGCATGAAGCATCTTTGTGAATCGGCTTCAGTATGTGTGGAATACGTATTGTGACAACATAAGGTCTGTCACTTGCTGCGAGTTGCTTGCGGATCACAGTCGGCACTGACTTGTTCTCCATTTTTGGAATCGTTATAATAGTGAGTGTTTTTTCGTACAGCCTGCTGCCTGTTTCCCTCCAGCCAGTGTGTGTGTGTGTGTGTGTGTGTGTGTGTCTCACTGATGGCCTTCTCCTAGAGCTCCAAGAAGACATATAATGTACATCTGCTTTAAGGGGCTTGTTTTTAGCCTGATGTGCTGTCAGCGCTGACTTTAACTGCACTCTGATACTGATCCAGTTTGCAGTATTTAAAGCAGTTAACCTGGCAAGCTGCCTCTAGTGGATCGACTGTAGTGATGGTGTGTGTGTGTGTGTGTGTGTGTGTGTGAGGGGCGGGCAGCGAATGTGCTGAGGCAGGCTACAGCATCCAACCCTCACCCATCTCCCCCGCTCTCTCCCCCTGCCTGACTGTCGCCAAGCCACATTACAAACACACACAATATGCAGTATGTATAGATGCCAAGTCAGTGTGTGTGTGTGTGTGTGTGTGTGTGTGTGTGTGTGTGTGTGTGCTTGTGTGTGTGTGCCACCCACATGCAGATCACATGCACAAAGTGAACCATGCAGAATGGACTCACACACACACACACACATGTGTGCAGTTTGAGCATGGCAGCAGAGGGAGAACGAAGGGAACCAGAGATCCTGCAGCACTAGTTCAGCTGTTTTTGACCCCCCTTCTGAGGTTACACAAGGGCCCTGAATTGTATTTTGTTTTGATGGCTCTCTTGCTTCTCAGCCCCCACGCACAGCACCACTGAACAGCCAGACCTCCTCCTCCTCCTCCTCCTCCTCCTCCTCCTCCCGTTCCCAGTGCAACTTAATGAAACCGGCTGGTATCATTGGCTCTTTACCATAAGCAACAACAAGCTGCTCCCTCTGTCTCCTCCTCCCTCTCCTCCCTGTCTCTCTCCTCCTCCCTCTCCTCCCTGTCTCCTCCCTCTCCTCCCTGTCTCTCCTCCTCCCTCTCCCTCCCTGTCTCCTCCTCCCTCTCCTCCCTGTCTCCTCCTCCCTCTCCTCCTCCCTCGCCTCCTCCCTCTCCTCCCTGTCTCTCTCCTCCTCCCTGTCCTCCCCGTCTCTCTCCTCCTCCCTCTCCTCCTGTCTCTCTCTCCTCCTGTCCTCCCCGTCCTCTCCTGTCTCTCTCCTCCTCCCTGTCCTCCCTGTCTCTCTCCTCCTCCCTCTCCTCCCTGTCTCTCCTCCTCCCCTCCCTCCTCCATCTCCTCCCTGTCTCTCTCCTCCTCCCTCTCCTCCCTGTCTCTCCTCCCTCCTCCCTCCCTCTCCTCCTCCCTCTCCTCCCTGTCTCTCTCCTCCTCCCTGTCCTCCCTGTCTCTCTCCTCCTCCCTGTCCTCCCTGTCTCTCTCCTCCTCCCTCTCCTCGTGCGCCACTGCGGCTTCAGCTTCCTCCATCGGCTGTCCCATAACTTTACCCCCTACTGTGCAACTGTATCTTGTGTTGATCTCCCCTGTAGAGGAAAGACTCGCAGAGAGCTGCTGCTCCCCCGGACGGAGGGACGAGGAGGCGCAGGAGAGGCAGCGCTCATGTCACTCAGAAGGAAACATGAGGAGACTCAGCAGCTAGAAAAGGGCGGCGAGGAGGAAGAGGAGGAGGAGGAAGGAGTCAAGAACAATAAGCGGGGGGAGGTACAGTAACAACAGCTGGCAGCACTTTCTCTCCTCCTTCGGCGGAGACGCTTGAGGAGAGCGAACCACAGGGATAAAGTCAGCGGGACGCCACATTAAAGGGACCTGGACACAGCGGCCATTAGCTGTCACATGACGATGTCCTCTCACCTTAGCCTTTGACAACACTGTGTTCTTTCATCCTCAAATTACAAAGAGGTCTTGAGTCTTCTCGTTACAGATCACTTGGACCAACTACTGAGCATTTAGAGTCGGTGAGAAGCAGATTCCACGTTGTGACGAAAATGACACAGAAGCAGAAGCAACACCAACAGCAAAAAACGTAAAGTGACTGAAGAAGAAGAAGAAGAGCAGGACAAACACGCGGAGTCCTCTTCGTCCATCCCCTGCTCAGCCCAGATGATGATGTATTTCTGGGTGAGTACCGAGGCCCTGCTGAAGGACCAGGATCACACAGTGCATGGAACGCCGAGCGCTGACATGCAGGGTGTGATGAGGCGGCTCACTGGTCCCGTTCCTGTTTTCTATTGTAGATGGAGGGAGTAAAGTGACGTGGCATAAAGGTTTCTGTCACCTCTCTGCAGTAAGCAGGAGCCCCGTGTCTTGTTTTACGAGTCTGACCTCGCACATTCTGCCTGAGGCCAAACCGAACTGTAAGTTAAAAGAGGGAGCCCCTTGCATCAGGGGGTTCAGTCCGTTTGGGAGATGTGTTTCCTCTGCAGGATCGTCCCTGGAGATGCTGGCGGCATTGGTGTCATGTTAAGGTGTGTAACACATGGGGTGCATGTGGCGTCCGCTACACATGTGGACAGCGGTTGCTAATGAATTTAGGATTTGTTTGTTGTAGCAATAGAGGAGTCCATCACATGTCACACATCCACCATCAAAACGCTGCTTTAAGACACATGGTGTGATTGTCCTCACCTTCACATCTCAGTTTCCCCCAAATCTAATGAGATACATTACATACACAACTTAGACCTGACAAAGAGAAAATATTCACATTAATATATAAGAAGCAGAAAGATGGCCTGAAGCAGAGGTGTTATACACCAACTCCTCGGATCCAAATGATTTCGTCTTCCAAACTAGTTTGAAAGATTTGGTTGAAAAAAGAAATGACTGAAAGCATCAAACACGCTTTCTCTTCCACGCGGAGAATCAAATCGCCGGCTGTTATTCCGTCTCTGCATAACGAGCCGTCAAGCTGGATGCAAGTTTGAAAAAGGCTCCAGTGCCAACGTCCCACACTCGTCCCCTTACGTCCTCAATCAAGGACTGCAGAGGTCCAGTCTGTTCATGATTAAACAAACGGTTCATTTAGAAAAGTCCCACAGCAAATCAAAGGAACTCTCCGATTTCTACATTTCAACACAATATCACAGCCCATTAATGAGAATGAGCTGCTGATGAGTACAGTGACTAATTGGCAATTAAAGAATGGGAACAGCACATGAGGGTTTGTTGAAACCCAACCTGGAAATAACGCGTTGAACTGGAGGTTAGGCGTCTTTCCGTCTCATGTTTCCCATTCATGTGGGAGAAGACTACCGAACAGCTTCTGTTAGAGAACATTCTGACCCGGTCAGGCCGAGGACGCCGAAACAGGCTGACCGTGTACTATCACCTTCACCGCTTTTACTCAGCATTGTGAAAGAAATGTTAATTGCACAATGTATTGATGTAGTATAATGAAACTACATCAGTTGGTTAATTACTGTCTCTGCCAGACCAAAAGATGCACAATAGAAAAACTGTACCTGCAACTGTCGCCATGAAGGTATCCAGCACGAGCACCGGAAAGTCCCTGAACGTTGTTTGCATGCTGGCATCACACAAATATTGACGCAAAGTGGTAAGAAAGAGATAAAAGGAGACAGGACGCGGCAGAGGAGCCCATCACAGGGATGAGCTTGAAATGGATTACAAGATAATACACCTTTTTCTGAATAGGAATTTGTCCAGTGGAATGGGGAAATGCAATATATAAAGCCATATGCTTGACTTTGTGACAGCGCAGCAAATAATATCAGGAAGAGGAATTGTGACCTAACCTTCTACACAAATATAAAGCAATCAATGTTTTCCATTTCTATTGTGTGATGGATTACTGGGGAAGAATGGATTGCTCAAGGTGTCTCCGTCTGACTTAACACACTGTCAAGACTTCAGCATATGTGTTGATACACACATCGTTTTGAAGTAAAGGTCTGCCATTGATCTGGCTGCAGGCATGCTTGAGCTATTTGTACCATTATCAGGGTAACATTGTGTGCACCAGCATATGCGTCAGTGTGTGTTTACGCAGTCATGTCATGGGAGTTGGGCCTCGACAGGGGATCCAGCTGAAAGTGTGTAAAAGGCTTCTTATTGAAGCTGGAAACCAGCGGTACGGCCTGTACTGCCCCACTGCAGACCCACTGCAGACCCACAGCACGGTGTCCCTGGCTGCTGGCCGCGCCACTAATCCGCTGTGTGTTGTGAGGAATCGCTGCTCTGTTGCTGTTGTGTGTTGTTGAAAAGCAAAGCTCGAGGCTCGGTTCATCGATTTACCACCACCTGTGCATTGGGATTCAATAGCATGGTCTTCAAGCGTTTGAGTTTCAGAACTTTAATCTCAACACTATGCATTTTGGGTAAATACCTCTGTATGGAAATGAGCTTCCCCTCAGGCTCAGTTTACTCTATTTAGTGTGAACCTCCGTGTGCAGTAATTGCTTTAGGAGTTCTAATTGTGAGCACACAAGCATCACAGGTTGAAGCTGCTGAAACACCATTCAGATTAAAACGCTTAAAAGAAGCACAAAGCGGTTATTCTAGCAGCCATCCTCCTCCCTCCTGATCCACCCACGCTGCCTTCAACTGGCTGCTGGCGAAAGAACACCTGCCTCATTGCAAACGGTGTTCATTTACTTGAGTTTGGTGGCACGTTTCCCCCCCGTTGGGGCTTACAAGGGTTTAAAGTAGTTGTGTTGCTCCTGCTGCTTGTGAAGGACCAGGGTACGCATGACGCAGGGAGAGAAAACATAGAGACTTTATTCACCCAAAATTGGTAACAGCATCCAACAAAGGGAGAACTCACACCAACTAAATAAATGGAACATAATTCTGAGTTTAACATGTGTCCTATCTCACGCATGGTGCGTGCCAACTGAAAAACAAAAACCGCACTGATTTATCCCGAACGGCATCTTGGTAGCAGGCGGGCCGGTCCACGGTTCATTGCAGGGTTAATTGCCACCCGTCCTCCTCTGCGATGTAGATGCGCCGGCCTCTGACAACACCCCTCTTCCGGTTCCAGAGTGGAGCAACCCAATAACCCAATTAACCCGTGAGGCCGATGCTCTGTCATTTGGCTGGAACTCATCACAATGTAACATTAGTTGCACTGTTGTAACTGAGTGAGGGAAGGAGAAGTCAAGTACTGCTGCCATGGTGACCTCAGTGGATCTTGCTGTTAACGGCTGCCCTCCTTCTCTTTGCTGTTCCTCTCTCAGTCCGGTGTGAGCTACAGTAGTTAATAATGGGGAGTCGGTTACTGGGGGCTTTCTGTAGATGTGAAGCAAGCAAATGGCTTTGATAGCAAAGCAGCAGCCAGTGCAGTTTACATTAGCTATTCCTCTTCATCACTGCTTCTTACTGATTCTCTTTTCCTCTTCTTCTGTCTGTGGGACCCAAATATACTGTAAATAAGCACACACAAACTTTAATGTGAAATATGGCCAAGATGTGGATGCATGGTTATTGTGCAGACACATTCAGAGAGCTGTAGCTATACAGACACACACACACACACACACACAAATCAATGCATCTGTGGCTAAATGTATTGATACTAACATATTGTAAGTTGGTTGTACTGCAGTGCTCCAGGACACACACACATACACACACGCTTAGTGCCGAGGTTGCAGTAGTCTCCGTGATACTGCTATGACAACAGTTGCAAAGTTAAAGTACTTCCATCTGTCTCTTCGGAGACTCTGGGCGAGAACAAAGACCTCCTGTGTGAGGGATGTAAGAATGATCACAAAGGCTGGAAGAGAGGAAGCAAAACAAGTAGCCAGAACTAATGAACAGGTACGTCGGGGGGAGAGAGAAGACGAGAGGGAGAGGATGGTGAGAGAAGTAGAACAGCTGGAGGTGCAGCTCACGACTCAGGAGCTCACCAGGGACAAAGAAAGGGCAGGAGGGGACAGGTGGGGTGGACCTTTCACTGTTAGTGATAGTCCCTTTTGAATCGGAGGAGAAGGAAAAGAGAAGGTTGCCTGCTCCCTTCTCTCGGCTCTCGTCAGTAAGCTGATAAATAATTGAGTGTGCCGAGCAGGGGACTGCATGGTTTAGAGGGGGAGAAAAGGGGGGGGGCCTGCTGGGGGGCTAGACAGTGAAATGAGGACCTGCTCCAGAATAGAAATCCTTTCAACTCTTCTTCTTCTGCTTGCCTCCCTTTTGATCCTCCTCAGTGGTTCTGTCTCCAGCTCCGATGCCCTGATCTATGAGTGTCTGAGATCAAGCCCTGCTCCATTTTGCTCCATTACTTGGTTTACACTCCAAATCCTCCCTTTTTAGAATGCAGCAGGTCTACGAAGAACAGCATTGTTCTATCGCCCTGACTTTCCTCCTTCACCCCCCTGTCTCCTAACCAAGTTCTTACCCCAGTAACCTCTGCCTGTCCGACCACCTGCCCTCTTGACCCCATTCCATCACATCTTCTACAATCTGTCGCTCCTGACCTTCTTCCTTTCCTCACCTGTCTCATCAACAATGATCTGGATGTTTTCCCAATCCTCTGAAGGAGGCAAGACTGAACTTCCACTCCTGAAGAAACCTACAGACCGGTCTCTTCTTCCCGTTTCTTCCAAAACCCTTGAACGTGCGTACCATGCTGTGAATGGATGGGGTCCGGCTTCCATCCAGGACCTGGTCCAACCCGACATCCCGACCCGCACTCTCCGCTCTGCATGTGATAAACTGCTTGTTCCTCCTCACTGAGAGCAAAACACTCCACTAGATCTCCACTCTTTGCTGTCCTGCTCCTAAATGGTGGAAGGAGGTCTCTGAAGACATCAGGACCACAGAGAGCCTTCACATCTTCAGACTAAAGACACACCTCTTCAGACTCTACCTCCACTAACACACTAACTAACTGTAGCACTTACATTGGACTCATAATGGTTCTTATCTACAGCGAGTTGTAAATTGCCTTATTTGAGGAAATTGCACTTTCTTGTTCTCCTGAGTTTGTGTCCTTATGGTTGAATGTACTTATTGTAAGTCGCTTTGGATAAAAGCGCTAAATGACATGTGATGTAAAAGTAACTCTAAAATAAACCCATCTCCATCAACATCAGACGCTCTGAGCAACGGACGTAGTTTAAAGTGAGAGAAAGTCTCCTTATGAATGAGGCCCTGTTGATCAGCTGTTCATGTTCACCCAACTTCCGTACTCAGCCAAGTACTTTACATTACTATCTATGTGGGTGCATAACAACAAGCAAAGAAGAAAAGATGGAGTGGTGGCACTGCATGAAAAGTGGGATTTTCGTCCCCGTAAACGCCCGGAAATCTCCCTAATTTCCGACAATTTCCGACAATTTGCAACCCGCACACGTGGCGTTTGTCTGTGCCACAAATTGTTGGAAACGAACCATGATGTAGGCGGAGACCTGGCGGAGGTGCGAATGGCCTGAATTAGCATATGAATGCTGCGAAACCGCGGGTGGCCGAGCCGAGCGGGCTTGAATATCCTTACTCCTTATTGGATGAAACCACAACTTACGAACAAATAAAATCACTCGTGATTGGCAGCAAAACCACACGTGGGCAGACCAGGCTTGAGTTTCCTTGTTCATGATTGGATGAAAACAGCTTTCAATCACTCGTGATTGGTTGGCAGATCTGTCGCTATTGGTCACCCGCCTCATTTTATTTATATATATTTATATATTCATTTACATATTATGCTGTATATTCATTTCATTGTTATCCTATGTGGGCTACTACACTATTATTAGGATACCAACCAGGACATCAATGAATTTATAGAGAAAATGAACATTTGCCACATGTTTATGCAAAGAAAGAGCTTTATTAACAACATACAAACAACAACTACATACAAAGTGAGGATCTGCCCACACTTGGGTAACGGCGGTTTAAAAACTACAGCTCAGTAAACTGTCCGTTTGCCTCCTCGGGGTTGTAGACCGTCACTGGCGCCGTGTTTTCCGAGGCAGGTCTGTTGTGTAGGCGGCTCGTGTGTGTGGCGACCGTACAATCCACCCAGAGACCCCGCCAACAACGCCGTCCCCTCCGTCCGACGTGAGCTCTACGGTGGCGGATTTCCAGAGTTCCACCTCGTCATCAGCCAGCACACTTTGTCTCGATTCCAGCAGCTGTAAAAACAACAATGAATCAGTACTGTGCGATGCGTACGGACACAACACATCGATCAATGCACCTGAAACAAGTCAGCAAATAAACTCTGACCCTCTTTCTTCTCGACCTGAACTCGCTTCCGCTGAATGAGTGTTCCAGCTGAACTCCCTGCGTCCCGCCTCAAAATACGTCTCACAGGCGGCTGGAAAACAATTAAATGAGTGTGGTATGAATACAAAAACTCAAGTCACATTAACATTTAACAAGGAAGGAGAAACCGTAAACAGTGTCACTTACACACAATGACGTCGTCTAAATCTGGACTTTTCCCGGAGCAAATACGAGGTCACCGCCTCATTATAAGGCGAGAGATTAGTCTGTGAAAAAAAATGTACAGTTATGATCGGTATCTATACGTATATATTCCCTTATACCGCAGAATGAAAGCATATTCTGTAAATCTGACCCTTGCTCCGGTTCGTGGCGCCTGTAGTTCGTCTCGGAGTTGTGAAGACGGCGCACCGCTTCCTGTAAACGACACGGCAAAGAAAACACACTTTAATAAAGTTCTTTCTGCTCACTTGTAAGGCTACTAGGCTACTCTTAGCTTAGCTTGAGGCTACGCTACTTTTTTAGCTTAGCTAGCAGTCATCGAACGTATTCTTACCGCTATCTTGGGATCGTGCGCCCGTCTCCTCTTCTTTGAGTCGGTTCCTCTCCTCCATGGACAGAAACCCGCAGAGTCCCGAACGCTCCAGTGGAGCGAACCGCTCGTTGATATCGGCAGTTTGTTGTTGGAGTTGACGAGACGATCCACTGAGAGCATCAGCAGCTTCTTCGTCTGTCTGCCGACTGGCCGAAAGTTGGTGACCGCGGAGAGGAGTTGAAGGCGAGTTGAACGCGAGACGTCGTCCCGCCATTATTCACGAAGCAGCAAAAACCAAACAAAGGAACTGGAGATACAGTTCTTCTGAATATAGTAACACACTGTTTGTATGCTCGTCTTGCAAGTACTGCTGTATCAGTCATGCCTATGACCTCACACGTGATTGGACGAGAGTCTAAGGGTCCTCCAATCACATATGAGGTTATTGTTATACGGAAGGACCAGTATTTTAGGAAGACAAATGGTTGGGACTTTGAAACAGCTGATATGCTTTATGTAAAGCAGTGAACGACTTTCCCTAGAAAACTGTACAGTGGTGCCTCTTTCTCCATTCCACCAGACACTCTTGAGTCTGACAGACATGCAATGTTGACAATGTATCATCAGATGTACCCTTGTGTCACTGAGGTTGAATGTTTTGCCATGACATGTAAACGGGTAACATATATGAATGTAACTTACTCAATCGATAGATGCAGAGCAGAAAGGTCAGCATATGTTTATGCTAAGTGGTGTGGAAACACTAACAGTTTTGAGGAACCCGTCCTTGACCCTCTAGCAGAACTACGACCAGCCATTATAAAGCAGTTTATAGTTGTTAATGTTGTGTCAAAGGGTACGGCATTTAAACATGTTCTTGCACAAGTTTCCTGGCTTCATCTCCACCCGGACAGACATTTTTATGGAAAGCCAATAGAAGTTTGGGGCTTGCAGGGAACAGACACGTCATACAGCATCATTTCTGCCAGTTGAGCGCATTGCTAGAAGATGTGTGGGTAATACATCCTCTGTGCATTTAAGTAAGACCAAAGAAAAGGTCACTGTAGTCCTGCCACTATGCACTGTAGTTGAGCTCTAGGAGACTGTGATCTCTGCAGACCCCTCATGCTGATTCAAATGTTGTCTGCATGGAATGCTCTATTTTACCATTTGGGGACAACTGCCAATTCAAGGTAAGAGTCTATAATTAGCTACCGAGCCTGATCTATTTGTACCAGAGTTCTTACCTTTTAAAAAAATGACCTGGGCTAAAACTTCTGAGACCCTGATTTGCATTTGTATAGCTCACAGCATTTTCATTTACATGTCAAAGCCTCCCTAGAATTAGGAGGAGGGGGTCATGGGGACAACTGCCAAAGGCCTCAATTTCTGAAATTCCACGACAATTTGAAATTC
Source organism: Gasterosteus nipponicus (assembly GCA_014132575.2). Lineage (NCBI taxonomy): Eukaryota > Metazoa > Chordata > Actinopteri > Perciformes > Gasterosteidae > Gasterosteus > Gasterosteus nipponicus. Next base: position 75,541 of record BMAF01000020.1, read on the forward strand.
AGTGCCGCATACTGCCGAAAATCCCACTTTTCATGCAGTGTGGTGGATGGGACAAACAAAGGACCATCACCAGAAGACTGTTTGTGTCTCGCATAAAATGAAAGACTTGACTTGACTTGACTCTTGTTAGGTAACATTGTTCAGTTGTTGCATTATATTGCGTGTGAAAGCCCTGACGGAAGTGACCTTGTTACCGTTATTATCACATCCATGGGTCCTTCTAGAAAACCAAATGATATTTTAACCAGAAGTATCTATTTTGCTAGCATCTAAGGATGCAGCTGTCCTAATGAAGTCTTGCTAACGCTTGACATCAGGATGTGCCGTTGTCCCCTCCACTACTGCATCAAGACCTGGAGTGTCCGGTGAGGTACCGCTCCTCTGCATATTCGTTCCAGAGGCCGCGCGGCGTTGAGGAGCTGGCAATCAGCCGTGTAATCCATGTAGTTCTTCTCTGTAAAAACGGTGTCAATCTGTTAAATGGATAAAGTGCTGGCAGTGTCCACTCTGCAATACTTTAATTGATCCATGTTTGTCATCACAGTAATGGCAAAAAGAGTGATGACTGAGCCGCTGGTAAACAGCTACAATTAGAGAAGGAAGGTCTCGTCCAGAGATTGTCGACTTATAAAAAATAATGTGCCATAATTTGTAGTTATCCAACAAAATCATGTGTCACGTTATCCAAGGGTACATGAACGAGACAAGCTGCAAAAGCCCACACAGGCCATCCTGGAGTAGAGATGGGGGGGGACACCATCTGTTCAATCCCCATGCAAAACAATTCATTCATTGGTCACAAAACCTCCTTTCCGCCTTCCTTCCTTCATGTCCTTCATTTACTTCACTTTTTATGTCCAAATGATAATTCTATATCCCATCTTCACAGGAAGCAACGTAGTCAGTCAGGTAACCTAACTAAGGTGTTTTCTGTGAAATTTTAAAAAGACATGCATGTAAGAAATTTTCGAGTGAAATCGAATGATAAAATGGTGCGTACCTATTTGTAAGATATTATACATATTGTACGAAGTGCTGATAAGTAACCTGTGTGTGTGTGTGTGTGTGTGTGTGTGTGTGTGTGTGTGTGTGTGTGTGTGTGAGACGTCGCACGTTGTGAGTGAGTGTCCACGGATCACATTGTACTGCAGCAGTGACTCACGCCCCCTGACCTGGCCGTTAGGGGACGCTGGTGATGTCACTGCAGAGTGCATTCCCAACCCGCCATCTGCCCCTCTGCACCGGAGCGCAGTGGGGAGCAGGCTGTTCATTCATTCATTCAATGTTTGGCTAACCACTAACAGCTCACGACACACTGATGCACTACACACTGATGCACTACACACTGATGCACTACACACTGATGCACGATGCACGACGCCTCCATTTCGCTGCTGCCACACAGGCAGTTTAGTGAGGTTGTGCGGACGTAAAAAAACCCCACAACACACCTCTCGTCTGCGCTCGCATGGGGACCTTTCTGTAAATCTCACAATAGTAAAGCCATTCGGCGGCCCCCCGGCAGCGGGACGGATTTGGCCCGGGGGCCGCGAGTTTGACACATCGCTGCATACATCACGTTTCGTTTTTGACTTTGAATGAAATGTTCTACTCCGCCTTATGGCTCATTGGCGTCTAGAGGGGGGAGATCATCCAATTGTTGGTGGTCCATTCATCCAAGCAGACAATACAGCAGTTACACAGCAGTCTAGTGCATCTTCATTTTGCTGAATAACCCTTTAAACCACAAACAAACATTCCCAGTGTTCATTTTCACATCACGCAGCACATTAAACTAAACCTTTCGACTTTTTGATGATGAGAAATCCTTGATGAGCATCGTTTGCAGGTGCGATCATGACCAAAGCGGTTCTGTTAACAGCATTAGTTGGAAAAGGAAAGTGTCTCTTTGGCAAATCAAAAACATTTATGGTATTTCAAATCAATATGAAATACTGTTTTCATACTGGAAAACTTATAGGTAGATTTGAGGTTTCTCTACCGAATATAATATGTCCCTCCGCCTGAAGGTACGGCCAACCCATTTAAAGCACATCATTGGTTCAGCTCTCATCAGTGACTTTATGTAATGTGTGCTAGAGAATTAAAGAATTAATGCAATGTTTTTTTTGCTGAGGCAAAATCTCGTCCAAGCCCTCGGTATCAAGCCCCAGGAGACCTCTGTGGCCTTCTTTCGCTTGAGGTCCCTTGTAATCCTTCGATTGGGTGCAGCTCATTCTTCATTCAGTCTAGATGAGGAGATTAAACAGGAGAGGGGATTTCTAAGATCGCTCCTGTGAGTACAAAAGGATGTCAGGATATTCCCTGTTTAACAGGGACCAGGGTGGTAGCATGGAGCTGGATCTTGAATGACCGCCATCATTAGCACCGTTTACAGACGGGCCACCGGGGAAGGTCAGCGCACCTCAACGCCTTATCTCCTCAACGGGTGAAGTCCTGCTTTCACCACAGCTCTGCATCCCTGTCCTCACATCGTGTGGTGTTTGCAGATGTACTCGGCCACCGAGGATTTGTGGTTGTTGGTGAAACTCCGGGAACATATTAGCAGGGTGAGGAATCTTCTATTCTGTAAATGACTTGGTTCCTTCTAACTTAGTCGTGACCCAGGACATCAGGTTGAGCTGAATCCATATTTAAAGTAATCACAGTGTGAACCGCTGTATCGTGTATGTGCTGTATTTCTGCTCTTTAAAAATGGATCTGCTTGTTTTATTGATGAAGGGGTTTATTGGTATTGATTGAGGTTTATTTTGGACAAGTTCAGACTGGGTCTCTCTTTTTTTGTAAGTAAACTTACACTTAATGCCCTTAGGTGGATTTTTCATATCTGTTTTGGGGATCTAGTCAACAATTTTGGACTTCTATAACCTCTATAAAAAGATTTGATGAAAGATTTGAGATTAATTGAGTGTTGCGGATGATGCAAACTTCACATTCGTGTCAATAATGTTAGAAATGAATGCCGTTTATTTTTCCATTCATTTTTTTTACTCTCTCCTCTGTATTCAGAAAGGATATCAATTTTTTTTTTTTTAGTTATCTATCATTTCTTAATGAGTGAGTCTTCAGTTCTCGTTGGTAACCCTGACACAGCAGTTCCTTCTGCTTTGCAGCTTCCACTCACGTTCAACTGTCCCCGGATGATTAACAACTAAACAACAGCAGGGTCATTAAAGGTTGAGTGCAACATGCTGGAGGAGAAAGTGCTATCCCTTAAACTCAAAGGGCAAGTTCATAAACGCTTTACCCGCCATTCGGAGATATTTATGTCATATCTGGGATTGGCAAGATGGTGTAATGGGGTCAGATTTGATCGGACTCTTGATAAACTTTCAAATTAAATTCAGGAATGTGTTGAACCAAAATACTTTTGCATATGAGGGATCATGTGCATCCAGGTGGACTGGTAATGTCAATAGTGGAGCGGATTGATGGTATTCATCATTTCTCTCTCCTCTCTTTGGTGCTCTCTTCTTCTCCATCCTCACGGTTGTAGGAGATGAGAGCTTGAGGCTTTGAGACAATGGAGTTAGCTATCGATCAGCTCTCTGCCACCACCTTTACCCCCTCCAGATAGCACAAGGTCAGCCTGGGGGTCCACGCGCTTTATCTGGGTTTGATGTGGGCGAGGCTGCCGAAAGGCAAAAGCACAATGAGTGGACGGAGGGAGGCCAAGCAATGCACATAATCACAGCGACACTGCTGCAGCAGAGCAAACTACCAACAAGTTCAAAGCAGTTCAATGTTCATTTGTACTCTAAATGTGCAGCATCGCTGATGTCAGACCCTTTCAGTGTCCCTCTCACACAGAAGCAGCAACACAAGCCATGAACACCATGAGTTCAACCACGGTGCTGTTCAGTGACGATTGGGGGCTTCATTTAAATCCCCCTGAAGGACGGAACAATTGCGTTAGTTCTGAAAGAACCCGCTTTGCTTCCCCAACAGAAACAAATACACATGGCAGAAAAGGCCGAGGAGAGGAAAGTCTAAGTCATAGAACATTCCAGGAAGCACGGACTCCATTAATGAAAGCAATGGTTTGGCACAAGTCTGGATCTCACAGTTCATTAGAGCCGGCTTAGATAGACGTGAAACTGCCTAAAATAAAATAATTAAGTAATTAGGATTTATAATAGCAATGAGGAATTTATTAAAGGACCATACAGATCCTAAACAGCAACTTCAACACCATAATGAATACTTGAATGCATAGAATGATGAAGTGGGCTATGCACAATAGGCATTATATGGTTGAGCCACCACATTAAAATCATGCGATCACAACAGAAAAGTTAAAAAGCGCTGCTGTTCAAAATAACCCCTTCCAAGATCGACAAATCAATCTTAAGAACTAAGTAGCTGGATGAAATTTAATCTGGAAAATCTCTTTGACCGCTTGTTAATTGTCTGAACTAAACTAATGAAGCCATATTTTAAAAAAGCGACCAGAAACTGAGAAAAACGTGTGCATACAACAAGAAACTTCACCACTTTTACAGGGTTCACCTGGTATGATTTTTTAGGAACAAAAAAGTCTTGCTAAGGATATAAAGGTAACATATAAAGGTTACACCTGAGAAGTTTTCACCTTCCTCCAGCTCTGCATGTGGAACCATCCATCTGCAGATGGCATTTACCCATTAAAACACATTCGGATCTGTAATTTTGTAATTTTGTATTTCCACACACTGACTGATACACCAAATGACCAGTACGGCTCATTAAGAGCTTGTATTGCTCGTGCACACACACACACACACACACACACACACACAGCGGCGGTACAGTAAATGGAAAAGCAGCCCAGTGACATTAATGTTATAGGTTATTGAATGATTTGAAAGAGTTTATCGTGCAGGACAAGAGACTGTAGCAGGAAAGAGAGCGTAAGGTGGAAATAAGATCAGCCACACACACACACACACGCCGCCCCTGTGCTGTGCCTGGTAGCTGCACCGTTGGTCGTATAAATGATCAGAGTGTTGAGTGTAAGTGTACTGTATTGGTTTGGAATGCTTCTACTGTATGTGTGTGTGTGTAAGTGTGTAACAGCACCTGCATCCATGTGTCTACCATCCTTCCCTGTCTTTAAGTGCAGGGATTTATTCTGGCCACTGTCCTTTCATTCAGATGGATGCTTTGATATTGTGACTTCTATCAACACAACTTCACCAATTATATTACATTTTAGAAGCTATGCAACGAAAGATTCAGATGAAATATAATAGGACTCAGTGAGCTGGAGGGGATTGCTGGAAGCTGGTAAGCCCTTCACTTGCACACTTGCAAGTGTTTGAGCTTTTGATGACAATGATTACTGACCAGAGAGCACACACTACACCAAATACAAGAGCGCAGACATATCCTGGCTGCACCCGTTTGACGAACCCGTTCCGCTCCCTCAGTTGAAACGGCCTCAACAAAGTTGTTTGGAAACTGTGTCTTTTCTAAAATTCAAATCCACCAAATTGTTTTAATGAACTTACCAATACCAATTTATGGCAACGAGGGTAAATTGTATTAATTTGGATACTTGTGAGGCAGGCGGACAGATTGGTGTGGTCCACCTCAGGGGTGTCTGAAATGGTATTTCAAGATTGTTATAGGCATACATTTGTACAACAAATATTGTAATATGTATGACTAGAGACATATTTATATACACAACTCGTTATTTGCCCTCTTTTTTTTGCCCACCCAGGGTGTCCCAGGGAGGACAAAACCCCAAATCCCCTTCGGGTAAGCCAACCTAAAGGAGGCCCTGGCTGTCGAACCTTAATAATTCTAATGGAGATTTTATTTCTGGTGTAGTGGGGGCCAGAACAGGTTTGGTTTGAGGGACAACAACTTTCTGGGAAATGGCGAGGAATGAAGTGAGCTGTGCATCGGACTAGAGAAAGAGCCACTACTGCATCCAACTACACATCTTTCCTCTCATCGTGCTTTTTTCTATTGGGTTGCCTTTCCTCCTCATTATTATTATTATCATTTTCAGAAGCATCCCCACAGATAAGAGAAACCTGTGTTCACTGCAAATATCCAGCAGAAAATGATATGTCGTCCTTGACCCATCAAATATTGACGCTGGGAGGGAATATAGAGCGTTACTGTTACAGCGTAGGGCCACTGACCAAGCTGCTGCATTTAGGTTAACAGTGAGAATCTACCGGTGGGAAACATCTGTGTGTTTCACAAAGTTCCCAGTCGTTTTCTCCGATCCGAGTGGAACGTCATAGCTAGGCTAACGGGCCTGACCAAGCGTCACAATGGGACCAGTTGGGATGAGAATGTGTTGGCAAACCTGCTGGACTCTTTGAGTTCATCTCCAGCCTGTGGAGGACCAACCCAGAGCGTCGTCACAATACCACCACCAACGATGACTTCACATTAATATAAAGGGCAGAAGGTAAAGACTCCCCCCCCTAAAATGCACACACACACACATACAAGGCAAAAGTGTGTCTACCCATCCAATACTCCTATTTAGCAGATGGTCATTCTTGGTCATTCTACACACACCTGCTCTATTGACATGCAGCACAGAGGGGGTTCGGAAATGTGTGTTTGTAACGTGTTCTTGGCATGGGGGCAGACGCATACACCTCAGAATGTATCAGGTAGAAACAGGGTTCTGGTGTTTTTTATTATTAATCATTTTATTTTAAGAAACGATAGTCAGACATAGCAACAAGGGAACAACAAAACGGTGAACTAAAAACCAACAAACATATGCTCTGGATATGGGAGAATGGGGTGTGTGTGTGTGTGTGTGTGTGTGTGTGTGTGTGTGTGTGTGTGTGTGTGTGTGTGTGATGAAAAACATAAGGGAGGGCAAATTAAATAACAATTGTATTTGTACATGTGTGTACGTGGTTAATTGGTTTTCAGGCTAAAAATAAACTGAGCAAATATTTAATAATAATATCAACAGGATGGCTGTGATGTTTGCAAAGATGACCAGCTGGAGTGGTGTTCTGTACTGTAAGTGATGAGTGGAGGTAGATTTCCAATTGATATATGATCCAACATCTCCACTGTGCAAAATATGTATTATTCTTGGATCAGCAGTTCATGAGGATAGTTTTCTCGGCCATAGTTATGGCCACGAGGAGTAATCGGCGGTGTGTTTGCACAGGTTTATTGTTGAAATGTCTCCCAGTGAGCATAGGGCGGAAGATAATGGGACAAGGCAGCCTAGGAAAACAGACCCAAAAGTGTTGAAGAAATCCATCCATCATCAAACCACTTATCCTGCACACAGGGTCTCAGGAGTCCATCCCAGCCAACTTCAGGCGAGAGACGGGGTACATCCTGGATTGGTCGCCAGCCAATCACAGGGCTACACAGAGACACACAATCATTCACACTCACATTCACACACCTACGGGCAATTTAACGTCCCCAATCAACCTGATCCCCAGAGCAGGTCTCTGGACTGTGGGAGGAAACCAGAGAACCCGGTGAGAACCACGCAGACACGGGGAGAACATGCAGACTGCACACAGAAAGGCCACTGGGCGGAGTGGAACCAGGACCTTCTTGCTGTGAGGCCACAGTGCTGACCACCACGCCACCGTGCCACCGGTGTTGAAGATATTCCAAAAACTAATTTTCCCCAATGTCAAACATCGGAACCAAGTGGGGGAATGAAAACAGGGTATTGTTATTGAAGATGGGTTCCAATAAGTGATGACGAGTGGAGCACGTGCAGAAATTTAGAGGTTAAATTTGGCTTAGATTGTTCCACATAGGAGTGACTAGGCCAAATGGGCCACCGCAAAGTTTTGAGGTCACAGTTCAAAGTCAGTATTGATTGGTTGATTAATCCTCAGGAGAAAAACAGGAGAGTGATCCTCACTGTTTAACCATTTCAGACTATTTCAGACTAGCAAACACCATGTCATTGTGTTAACCGAAGGGACTCCCTGGAGGACAGCGGACTGCTCGCTCCCTGCCGGCTTTCCCATCAGATAGCAGGTCCATAGGGGTTAAGCACAGCTGATCCATTGAGGGCGTAACCCAATGCAGTGATGTCTGGCTTACAGGCACTGATGCTCGGCAGAAGAGATCTGTGAAATAAGGGAAAACCAAAACAAATTGTGTTCGTTTCTCAAAGCTGTAGAAAAAGGATTTAATGTCCCACAGAGGAGGATACCTCTTCATATGGAATTATAATAAATAATGCTTGTATGTTTATCCTCTGGTATTGACACAGCTATTTTTACTTTGTCTGTTTGAACGTCCCATAAATCAAGTGACTTTTTGTCAATCAAAATTTGACACATTTTTAGTTCACCATCATCAGGAAATGAAACAACATTTCAGTGAATGTTTTTTTCACCCTAAAATAATAAAGAAAGAAAATGCTTTTACATTATAGTGTTAACTCACTTCAACAACATCATTTCTTTCCCTTTCAGATTGGAGGGGAGCTCAGTATCTTAGTAAAGAAATATAATAAGTATTGAAAAACGTAATGGCCAAGAGGAGTTTGCTGGTAGCAGCTTCAAACTTGGAATGAAGAATCAATTAGATGACTCTAAGCCTAATATCATAACCTAATACTGCTTCAGAAATGGCCGAGACGGTATCGATTGTTCTGTCAGAGTATGTAAATGATGCTCCCTGCTCTCCCTTTTTGACCAGACGATGTGAGGCATCTGACAGCTTCATTTGACAGCCTGAGTGTCTGCAACGTTTTCCACTGCTTCCTGTAGTAATACATTTCTGTCAGATTGTTTGAAATATTAAAGGACATCTGTATTTGTTGCAGAGGGAAGGACAATATTGCTTCTTTCATATAGCTTCATCAGATTTGAAGGGAAATGGGAACATCATCACACTATTACATATTACACTGCATAGATTCAAAACAAGAAACGGTGACTTTTCCTATAAATGGATTTAAATAATGATGCATAGCTCCTTCCTTTTTTTGCTGCCTCAGGTTACAATGTCACCTGCCCCTTTTGTTTTCAAATGATCTGTAAATCTCTTATTAGTTCATCTGCTGTATTACCAAAGAGCTGGTTAAAGAAAATACAAATCATTTCCCTGTTTTCGTCAAAATAATGACCCAATTACAACTAGTTTTACATTCATTTCATTTCACAGAAGAGCTGGTTACTTTTCACCTTGTGTGAAATAACAGCAAAATTAATATCAGCCACAGTAATTGGGTTTCAAGGCAAAGTTAAGTAATAGTAAAGTGCAGAGGCCGAAGTGGAAATATGAAACTCTAACTGGGGGAATTGTAGCTCACATTGCAGAAAAGGAATGATGTCTTCTTTTTTTCTTGCACCAATACTGCAAACCAAGCACTACCGAGTCTTGTACATTTAAGTGGAAGATATTGTTTTCAATGAGGTATTTTTGAGGGACTCTAAACTGTAATGATCATGTATTTTTGGTGGATGAAGCCAAATTAAAGATACTGAAAATGAGGGAAAAATCATTTCCACACAGCAAATGCAGTGTGCAGGTTCTCTCATGCCTACATGTATCATCATGTATATATCAGCTATTCACTGCTTCTACTGTTGCTGTTGAAGCAGTTTGCAGTCTGTGTGTGTGTGTGTGTGTGTGTGTGTGTGTGTGTGTGTGTGTGTGTGTGTGTGTGTGTGTGTGTGTGTGTGTGTGACCAGAAACCCCGCCCCTCTTCTCCATTCTTCCAGGTTTCCAAATTGAAATTACATGCCTCTAAGTTTCTCTCCTCCATCCCTTCATTAATATTTAAAGCGACACCTTCAGTCGCCGGAGGGAGCGAGAGACAGAAAGAGCAAAGTGGCTGAGGGGATTGTATTCGAAGGAATCCTTTAATCCGAGGGAATTGGCAGTTTAATAGCGAATCGCCATTTGTAGATTACAAGGTTTACACTGTTGGGAGCAACGCTTCCTGATACCTGCTTAAACACTTCTAACATGGAACCTGTGGTACATACATATATTCCTTCATGTGTTTGCCATGTTTACCACCTTGACAGAGTTACAATGCAACTTCACATACTTCAACTTCACCGTGATTAATTAACAGAACATTAGGGATGACACTGTAACATACAAACAACAAAGCATGATACTTCCTGCTCATATTAAATCCCATGGTAGCAGTTTAAACTCATCTGGCTCGAGGAGGCAAAATAATGCTTAGATTTGGTACACAAATTAGTTGGTTCCACTTCTGGAAAGCAAAGCCAAAGACTACTTCTCTCTGAATTTATTCCCTCAGTAAACGTTGTAAACATGAGCTCATGGTCTCAAACTCTAGTCCGATCCGATTCACCCGATCTGGAAGATGTCATTGGTTTACATTCAGACAGGGCTAATGTGTGAAAACATTGAGGTTTTTGGGTTTTCCAAATTTTTGGAGAATCAGACTCAGTGTCTGGAAGGAATTCAAAAAACTCGAAGTGGTGTCAAATCTAGTTAGGTGCATTTGCATACCATGGTTGACTTTTTTTTAGATCATAACCAAGACCACACGTTGGTAAGGTTATAGGCTGAAGTGCCAAATTTGTAGCGGGCACTATATAGATATGATGTTAACATGACTTGGTGGAGTCTATTCGTTTAAGCGGATATATTCTCCATTAGACCACCAGGTTTCAGTAAGACAAAATCGAGCAATAGGACTATATGATAATAATTCATTTGATCGAGAGCTCATGTTTAAGCGCCCACCTTTAATTCTCCTGTTTTGTTGTACTGTTGTGTTGTTGGTCTTAACTTCAATTAAGTTGTTCTGTTTAACTCTTCGACCATTTACCTTTAACTTAGATAAGTGTGTCCGTGGGGCAGACAAGGTCTCTATAGGGTTCATTATGCTGAGTGACTGCGACTCTGCTCCCTGGTCTGAACTCTGGGTCATGGATCAAGTCCACTAAGATACTGGGTCAAGTTCTCGGGGTTCCTGGGGGACGGCTAGCAGGAGCAAACGCTACGTCTGGGTGGCTGCACCGGCTTACTGGAGCAACAGGATGCAGGAAACCAGTAATGATTGAAGCTCTACTTTTTTTTGGAAAGACAATCTCCATATTGTCTGCTTCAACATATCTTTGTGTAAGAAAGTCCACCAAAGCCATGTCATGGCCAAATTCAAAAAGGAAATAGTTAAGGTTATTGGTCTTAGATACATTCATTGAAATGTAATGAACAAAGGACATTCATCCGAAACCTATATTGAACTCTCAATCAGTGTATTTGTTCATTTTCCGTACATGTTTACGCACACACACTGTGTCATTTTGCAGTTTGGCTTTTGCATGGCTGGGGATCAAACAGATGCTATCTGCTCTCATGCTCATGATCACTTGACAGAAGATGACAACTGTGTGTTGGTCCAAGTAGAGATAAGGCCCATCGCTGTGTGTTTTTGATATTTGGCATTTACTGCTCAGCAGATAAGGAGATGCTAGCGATACCCCTTTTCCCCACACCCACCCCTGACAAGTCAACCAATGTGGAAAGAAAAGAAAAGGAAGAACAAGTAAAAAGCAGGATTTTTCTCTGCAAAAACAATATATGTACTGGATTTATATATTATATATGGATGTATATACTGTATATTAGTGCTGAGCAGCAATTCTTCTATTCCAATTAATCGCAATATCGTTATTAAATCTCAAAATTAAATAATGAATTAAAGAGATGTATTGCACACTTTTATTAATGCAAACACAACATAAAAGGTTATTTTAAACCATGGTATTCCCTTTACACAGTAGCAGTTAAAATATTTATTTTATTATATTCCTAAAAAGAATTTCAATGAAATCAAATATAAAAATAAAGCCGTCTGCCACTGTCAGCACATTACTATTTTATCTAGTGTGTAATTATAGCAGGCACCTTCCCAGCAACAGCGAACTCGGGGGAGGACGGCATGGCCATGTTACCCATGCGCCAAGACTAGTAAAAACCTACAATTAAGAGTAGTTTGTTCTCACGTCTTGTGTCTATTTAAATCACAACCTCATCAATAGTAAGTAAAAGCTGTGTTGTAAATTTGTTCATAACATTCTACGTAATCCATGCTGAGGGTGTGAGACAGAAGGACAAAACCATAATTGTAGGTAGAGACCATAAGAAACAGATAGAGCTGCAAACCATAAACAATTGTTATTTATTAGGTAGGGAAGTACATATTAATGATGTTATGTTCTTAAGAACCAACGTGACCTCCAAAACCTGTTTGTAAAAATGGATACGAAAATCTTGAACATAGAAATTGGTAACAACACACAGGAACTGGCGGTGGTTAACCACGCCCCCTGAGTGAACAACATGGCGGACCATGTTGGATTCTTGAGTGAACGTCTCTCCGCCATGTTGGATGTTTTGAGGGGGTTAGGGTTAGTATTCTATTCTTACAAGTTAACATTGATTTATCGTTAAAAATACAATCATAACACGTTTATTTTACATGGTTGGACTTTACAAAGTGTGTTTACGGGGCGCAGGTCCCCGTTCACTTTGAACAGGGTGACGTCATCAGTTGCAGTCCGTATTTATTTAGTATGTATCACTACGAATTTGTATCTTCAAGATTTTCGTATACATTTTTAGGAACAGGTTGTGGAGATCAGGCTGTAAGAACATGCCACAGTGGAGGCTTCACAAAAAAACCTTCACAGCTTTAAATTGTGGTCAGTGCTTCAATAGTTCTATGTTACATGTATGTTATGTGTTACAGGATACAGCGTATCCTCATACATCGGTCCAAAAAATATCTTACCTAATTTTGCTAAAAATTAATTTTCTAAAACATGGACTTTGTTGTTTTGTTTCAAGCGACTACAGAAGTTCTGGAACTTGACAACAACATGAACGGTGACCTTTGATTTCACATAAGGAATGAAGACCGACCCTCACACACATCCTGTATGTGCTTTTGTGTTCTGCGTACAGTCGCATTCAAAAGTTTCCTTTAATGAATGAGAAAATGTTCCCTTTTGACAGGTCCTGTACCCGACTACTACGTTGATAACAAAAATAAAGTTTTTGGGGGATATTACAGCAAATTACAGCGCATTATCGTTTGTAGGGATATCTACAGTTGCTGGATGAGTCTGACTTGTCGTGTGAGTGCTCCGGTCCATAAAAGTGTTCTTTGGTCGGCGCAGTGTTGCACTGCTGCTGAAGTAATGTCCTGATAATGCAACGTTGCTTCGAGTCGCTGAGTATTTCCCATTTGAAAGAAGAGAACAGAACAATACTGAATGCTTTTTTTAGAGTCAGAATGGGTTTTCTTCCTTTTAAGACTGACTTCAGTAAGAGTTTGTCTGACTGATGGTTCATACAATCACCTGCCAAGTCTTTTATTCAAAGTCTTTGGCCTTTCCCAAGTAGTTTGCAGCAAGGGCTTCTCAGATGGTTCTGTGTAACAAACCAGCTGGCGGGTCATGTTAGATATTGCATTGTTCAATCAATGTATTTTGATTCTTAACAGGAACAAGTGCTGTGTAACGGTACCCGATGCTCATACAGCAGTAACATCCCTTCATAATCGCTGCAGACACGGAGACGTTTTCGCTGTATCGCCTGATGCTCGTGTCTTTTCTTTAGAGAAAAACTCATCAAGAGTTCTGCTTCAGAATAAAAGCCTTTCACTAATGACTGTTATTCAATTATTACCTTTGGGATAAAATTCTTCAGTTAGAGATTTTCCAGCTTTGGGGATTTTCCTGATGTGATGTTACACTGTATACAGTGCATCAGTGTGTCCGTGTGATTGTTCAGTAGACCTTTTCACCTTTGGATGTTTGGCAAGAAGACTAGCAGCCTCCTTTTATTACTCTTGAGCACCAACGCCTCTCTGTCTCTCCCACACACACCCTCTCCTCCCCTTCCTCCCCCTCCCTCTCCCTCTCTCTGCAGTGCTAGATGCTCCTTTCTCTTCCACAGTTCCCGGTTGAAACACACTTTGGAGGCTCATTCACTGTTGCAGTATGAAAACACACAACTGATTTCACACACACCGTCTCTCTCTCTCTCCCCCTTGTGGTTTGAGTCAGCTCAGAGAACCGTGCACTCGCTTTAACATGATCACGTGTAGGTGATAATCCTGGATGTATTCTGTCTGAATAAAAGTATATAATCATCACTTCATCTCCCCATTCCTCTTTATTTCCTTTTATAATTATTCGGAGCCTTTCTGGGCCCATAGCAGAACTGCATGAAACAGAATGTGACTTGTCGGTTGGAGCATAGCACCAGACAGTAAGACAATGGACAGCAAGACAGACAAGGCAACATATGGCAAGAAAAGGCTGTGCAGTGTCATGTAAAATATATGAGGTTTCTGATGGAGCCAGTGTTCCTTGTGCTGCTGGGCAAAGCCCACCCAGGAAACATCACCACGGGCTACAAGGAGAGAGAGAAAGGAGACAGAGGTTTATTGACAGGGTCAGAGTCGGGTTACTCAGGTGAGCTGACATCAAGGATGGAGGGCTCAGCTTCATCTCTCAATGTGAGCCGATTGAATTACAAGTTTTACTTCTGTTTACATTGATTTTTTTTACCTTTAACTCTTGTATCTTCTGGTTCACTCCACCACCGCTGCCCTCTGCTCGCTCTGTGTCAGTTTCAGGTGTCTTTACACAAACTACATGTACTAATGTATTATCTTCCATTACTACCCAGTAAGCCCCCAAAATGTTTCCAAATGGGTTTACCCTTCGAAATGTAAGCGCTTGTGGTGAAACATTGGCAGTGATCATGGTTGGAATAATGTTCACCCCCATGTCGTAGCTGAACTATGGACGCAGTCATTGGACTCAGTGGCATCGTTTCAGGGGACTCAATGTTCCCAATGCTCAATTAGTTACTGTCATTAAAAAAGGATCTTTGAGACAAAGTACAGAAATCCGGTTGGGCCTGACAAGACGTTACAAATGAAAGTGAAGGATTTGACACTGGCATGTTTGTGTTGGCGTCTGGAGGAGACTCTGAGGTGGACCGTTGCTGCTGGGAGGGATGGGGGGGGTTCAGTCCCCAGGGAGGCAGAATTACCTGTCTGACTGCGGATAAATCAGTTTGCAGCGCACAGGAAATTTACGAGTCGCACCCTGCAGTGCAGACGGACTCAGAAGGAAATCTACTCGTCGCTCTTGTCACTCCTCTTACGTTTGTCTCTGTCTGCTGATGTCCACTTGTTTGCCTTTAGTTATTCCCTTTTCCATCTCTTTCCCTGTTCCCACTCAGTCCTCCTACTCTCTTAAATCCATCTGTTCTGTAATTTCCTCTCTGCAGTGGCAGTTTCTTCCCCCACTCATCCCCTCTCTTATTTACTCACGGGAGAACAGAAATGGAAGAGCGGTTAATGATAGCGGGACCAAAAAGGTTTGTTGTCTCTGTGCTCGCCAGTCTGTATTCTCTTCCCTTGGGTTCCTCCCGCTCTCTTCTTTCATCATTTCCCACTCTGCTTTATATTATTTTGGAATTGCCTTTCCTTCTCCTATTTTACACAAAAAATGACTCGTTGTGTTTGTTTGGGAAGAAAGCATAGATGCTCTAAAAGGATGAATCATTGCGCTAGAGGAAAAACTTGTCATTGCTCAAAACTTGTTTCAATAAAAAATCATTTTATCTTTTTGAAAATTCAAACTCCAAATAAATGTTTCTGTGCAGCGTATCCATTTTGCTTCCTTTCTTTCTCTCTCTCTCTTTCACCTGCTTGTTTTGGAAATTCAACAGCACCTCTGAAATGCCTGCTGCTGACATGGCCAAAACACCCTGCCTCTGGGAAACGTAGTTTCCATCCACCCGCCTCATTTCCCAAGATGCTTCAGGCCTCTGCCTATAAATCAGATGCACTCGTTCAACAGAAATGCAAATGTTGCTGGTGGAGATATATTACTGCCTCTTGTGTGTGTCTGTGTGAGCGGGTATAGATGTATTGCAGTCCACCGGTGGGAGTGCCAAAGCAGAACAGGGCGGATTGAGAATTGCATTTCTGGGACGTAAAAAAATAAAGAGCCACTGGACTGCATCCTGAGAACTGGGGACTTGTTTTGTTTCTGAATGCATGAATATTGAAGTGAAAACTTCCCTATTTCACCCTTTTATCTCGTCCTTTGCAGCAATTCATCCTGTTTGACTGATATAAAGGGGGGGATGTGTGTCTTCTGGAAAGAGAGAGGGCAGATCAAATGCATCTGAAAGGTGAGTTAAGGAACAATGGATGGAGTGTTGAGTACCTGAAATCCACCATGTTCCTTTGGCTGGGCAGCTGGGGCATCAATGATGGATGCTCCTTTAACAGATTTGCTGAACATTCAATGGTCCATCCCTCCACTGTCCTCTGGGGACCTGTGGCTGCCTTGTTGCCCATTGACTGGGCCTCGGTCCAGGGCTGCTCCCCTGTGTGGAACCCTGATGTCAACCAGCTCTGGATGAAATACTTCCATGTCGGGCCCTCCATTAGGCCTCGGGGGAGAGGAGAGGGGTAGTTTTTAAACATCCCTTTAATACATTTTTGCAAGGAAACACAAATCAGAAACACTCTTAAACTATAGTTTCAAGCACCAAAATACAAGACTTTTGTGCAGGACATGAACATCCCCCGGCCCCCGATGAAGCTATTAAGTTCATAACCATTGGCACCTTAGACAGTGAGGGGACAACAAAGACTGGACCCAGGCAGGAAAAGGCTACTGAGACCATCTCTCAGCCAGCACAACAGAGGCCCAAAGGGCAGGCTGTAGTTGTCCTGTGATGGGACAACATTGTCTGATCCGAGCTGTACAGGGATCGGTGGACTCAGCCAAGCTCCCATTTTGAGGAGACGTTTAGCACCAGTGTTCAACAGATCTGGTTTTCTTTCTTCAGGCTTGTGATGTTTTTTTAAGACTGAAGCGCCTTTGTTCATCTAACTGATCAAAGCTCACCTGTCTCTGCACAAAGCACAACAGATTTGACAAACTTATCAATGTCACTGAAATATTCAGCCACTTTGTTACATCCAAAAATGTGGTTATTTCATCCAGTGCTTTTACAGTAATGCACGTGTAAATATTATATGCAGTATCTGATTCGTTCTCATACCATCCATTTTATCTCCTTCGCAACGGTGGACACGGTCGTCCTCGTGGAGGGAGCCGAGAGCGGAGATGCCTGCACAAAACTGTCCCTGATAGGAATGCCATTCCTGATCAGTTTAAGAACCAAGTCCTTGTTCTTCACAAACACAAGCACAGCTTTATTCATTCTGGGTGCAAAACAAAGATGTCCTGTCCCATCTGGTCTCCCACAGCCAGCCGGACCTTCTACACGGCCATCATGAGTCCATCCTCTGCTCCTCCATCACCGTCTGGTACGCTGCAGCCACAGCCAAGGACAAGGGCAGGCTGCAGCGTGTCCTCCGCTCTGCAGAGAGGGTGATTGGCTGCAATCTGCCGTCCCTGCAGGACTTGTTCGCTTCCAGGTCTCTGAAGCGAGCTAAAAAGATCGCGGCCGACCCCTCTCACCCCGGACAAAACCTGTTTGTGCCCCTTCCATCTGGCAGGAGGCTGAGGTCCATCAGGACTACGACCTCCCGCCACACCAACAGTTTCTTCCCGTCGGCAGTCGGGCTCATCAACAGAGCCGGTCCCCCACTGCCTGACTATAACATCCCACCGGTCACTTTCTTTCTCACAGCACACGTCACTTTCACTTATCACCTTCTGTTCGCTGGTTTATTTTTAACTTTTTATTTTTAATATACATTCCTCTTGCACTATGTTGTCTTATCTGTCTTGTTGTCCATTGTCTTACTGTCTGATTTTATGCACCAACCACCAAGTCAAATTCCTTGTATGTTTGACATATCCCAATTGACCTCCTCTACCGAGACACTGCTGTCCAGTGGAACTAACTGGATTCAATGCTGGATTGACGAGGGTGGCCTCTCAGAGGACGCCATCCTCCCAAACAAACCACTAATAACACGCTTCCCTATCCGATCAATAAACTGCTTGGTACCTTACTTGATCATGTGCACAGACAGAAGGAACAGGGAAACAATCCCAAAGCAGTGAAAAGTTAAATGCAAACTCTGCACCACAGTCCCATCCTGCATTCACACACTATAAAAACAACATATACAATCCACTCAATAGATGTGAGGTAACATTCTTCACTCTGTTTGTTTGGGGAGAAAAGGAGACAAGAGGTAAGGAAAGAGGAGCAGAGAGGAGGGAGAGGAGAGGAGAGGAGAGGAGAGGAGAGGAGAGGAAAGGAAAGGAAAGGAGAGGAGAGGAGAGAAGAGAAGAGGTGAGGAGAGGAGCAGAGAGGAGAGGAAAGGAAAGGAGAGAAGAGGTGAGGAGAGGAGCAGAGAGGAGAGGAAAGGAAAGGAGAGAAGAGGTGAGAAGAGGAACAGTGAGGAGAGGAGAGGAGAAATTCTTGGAGAAAAAGAAGTAGCGCTGTGTATTGATTATCAATGCTGTTGGGTCTGATCCAGTTGTGATGGATATTGATCACTGCAAGTACTTCAAGTTAGCAATGAATGTCTTGTGAGGAACCAAAATACTTTAGATGAAACGGAATGACAGATGAATGTAAAATGTCCTTTTGTTGGTAGTATTAGATGGAAATAAATATAATTATGTTATTAACAGTGACAAAAGGCAACCATGTACATTTACTTAGTTACTATACTAAGGTACATTTACTCACCGCAATCACTTATTACTTAGCCACGTATTATTACTTATTACGTAGCCTCCACCTTGTTCTGACGTACCTTCCACCTTGTTATGACGTACCTTCCACCTTGTTCTGACGTACCCTCCACCTTGTTATGACGTACCCTCCACCTTGTTCTGACGCACCTTCTACCTTGTTATGACGTACCCTCCACCTTGTTCTGACGTACCTTCCACCTTGTTATGACGTACCTTCCACCTTGTTCTGACGTACCTTCCACCTTGTTATGATGTACCTTCCACCTTTTTCTGATGTACCCTCCACCTTGTTATGACGTACCCTCCACCTTGTTCTGACGCACCTTCTACCTTGTTCTGGACCTTGTTCTGGCGTACCTTCCACCTTGTTATGACGTACCTTCCACCTTGTTCTGACGTACCTTCCACCTTGTTATGATGTACCTTCCACCTTGTTCCCTGTTACGCCTCCACCTTGTTCTGCGCACCTTCTACCTTGTTATGACGTACCTTCCACCTTTTTCTGTTATGACGCGTACCCTCCACCTTGTTCTGACGTTTCACCTTGACGTACCCTCCACCTTGTTATGACGTACCTTCCACCTTTTTCTGACGTACCCTCCACCTTGTTATGACGTACCCTCCACCTTGTTATGACGTACCTTCCACTTTGTTCTGACGTACCCTCCACCTTGTTATGACGTACCCTCCACCTTGTTATGACGTACCCTCCACCTTGTTCTGACGTACCTTCCACCTTGTTATGACGTACCCTCCACCTTGTTATGACGTACCCTCCACCTTGTTCCACCTTGTTATGATGTACCCTCCACCTTGTTATGACGTACCCTCCACCTTGTTCTGACGTACCTTCCACCTTGTTATGACGTACCCTCCACCTTGTTATGACGTACCTTCCACCTTTTTCTGACGTACCCTCCACCTTGTTATGACGTAGCCTCCACCTTTTTCTGACGTACCCTCCACCTTGTTATGACGTACCCTCCACCTTGTTATGACGTCCCCTATAACTTGTTCTGACGTACCCTCCACCTTGTTATGACGTACCATCCACCTTGTTCTGACGTACCTCCCACCTTGTTCTGACGTACCCTCCACCTTGTTATGACGTACCCTCCACCTTGTTCTGACGTACCCTCCACCTTGTTCTGACATACCCTCCACCTTGTTATGACGTACTTTCCACCTTGTTCTGAAGTACTTTCCACTTTGTTCTGACGTACCCTCCACCTTGTTCTGACGTACCTTCCACCTTGTTCTGACGTACCCTCCACCTTGTTATGACATACCCTCCACCTTGTTGTGACATACTTTCCACCTTGTTCTGAAGTACTTTCCACTTTGTTCTGACGTACCCTCCACCTTGTTATGACGTACCCTCCACCTTGATATGACGTATCCTCCACCTTGTTCTGACGTACCCTCTAACTTGTTCTGACGTACCCTCCACCTTGTTCTGACGTACCCTCCACCTTGTTCTGATGTACCCTCCACCTTGTTATGACGTACCCTCCACCTTGTTCTGACGTACCCTCTAACTTGTTCTGACGTACCCTCCACCTTGTTCTGACGTACCCTCCACCTTGTTCTGACGTACCCTCCACCTTGTTCTGACGTACCCTCCACCTTGTTATGACGTACCCTCCACCTTGTTATGACGTACCCTCCACCTTGTTCTGACGTACCCTCCACCTTGTTCTGACATACCCTCTAACTTGTTCTGACGTACCCTCCACCTTGTTATGACGTACCTTCCACCTCGTTCTGACGTACCCTCCACCTTGTTCTGACGTACCCTCTAACTTGTTCTGACGTACCCTCCACCTTGTTATGACGTACCTTCCACCTCGTTCTGACGTACCCTCCACCTTGTTATGACGTACCCTCCACCTTGTTCTGACGTACCTTCCACCTTGTTATGACGTACCCCCCACCTTGTTATGACGTACCCTCCACCTTGTTCTGACGTACCTTCCACCTTGTTATGACGTACCCTCCACCTTGTTCTAACAGCGCTGGACACACACCCTCCCACACAGCGCTGGATGGCGAGCAATTCTATGCTAATTGCCTTGCAATTAGATATACTATTCTTCGCAACTGGAGTGAAGTAATCATACGGTGGGGCTTTGTTTTAATGCATTTGCATTTGGTTGAGCCACATGGAAGGAACATCTGACAGTCAGAGAAATGCATTTCACTCAAAGTGACTGCCTCATCAACGTGGGGTTCTGAGAGTATCCGATTAGATGGAGAAACGGTGTAATAGAACCATAGATATTGCATATGTTAAAGTCGGCTCTGCTGTTGAGGGTATGGGATGGTAAGTGCAAGGTTGATAGTTCAAATCCATTTCCTGTGTCAAAGTGTCCCATAGCAAGACCCACAACTGCTCCCACTGTGTGGGCTGGGTTAAATGCAGGCAATGATTTCCATAATGAAAGATATTTTCCTTTTCTACTTTATGAATGAACAACGTGTGTGTGAGTGCTGAGATGACCACTGCCATGTGCCGCACAAAACACAGCCGGGAGCTGGTCTTTGATTACCTTGAGCCATGGCCGGACTGGGCTGAACTTACTGTTGACTGTTAGTTCCGTCTTTTCGCTGAGCATATTCATCTGCTGTTTGCATACACAGCAGTGCTGATCACATGTATCAAGTTGTAAGATCAGCTCTTGCTATCATGCCGGGCTGAGGAGGGGGCCAGCTGTTTCTGAACCTAACCATGTCCCTTGCCTGATAGCATATCTGTCAGTTTGCAGCATCTAGCTGCACTTTGCTCCTTTTGATCGTCCCCGTCTCACCTCCACCTTCTCCCTGTGTGTCTTTCACACACACACTTATCCTCTGCTTGCATTCACACACTCTCATCACCTAGGAATACGCATGAAAATAGGAATCCATATTCGATCACAACTTAGTTAAATCAAGCTAAAGCTGATAACCAACAGAATCATTTGAAATGTCCTCACATCTGCTCACTGTTAAATGTTCATACATTAAAAAAACAGTAAGAGAGACTGGTCCTCTTTGGTTCTCCTCGTTGACTTTGGTAGCGTGGTTCAGAGGACGAGCTCCTCGGGGGACAAAGGGAGGAGAATGATGAATGCCGTCGCCCTGTCAAGTCTCAGGCCACTTTGATTCCTCTCAAAAATCCCTCTCCATCTAAGTACTTGGTTTGCCAGCGGGACCTTCAAAGTCACACACACACACACACACACACACACCTGTATGCCTCCCATTGTATCGGGAAGAAGCAGATCCATCCATG
>BMAF01000020.1:105000-208004 GCA_014132575.2 Gasterosteus nipponicus
CTGTCCCTCTTGAGACGTGAGTATTAACTCTCCGTCCCCTCGGATTCCTCCGTCTCTCTCTGTCCCTCTTGAGACGTGAGTATTAACTCTCCGTCCCCTCGGATTCCTCCGTCTCTCTCTGTCCCTCTTGAGACGTGAGTATTAACTCTCCGTCCCCTCGGATTCCCCCGTCTCTCTGTCCCTCTTGAGACGTGAGTATTAACTCTCCGTCCCCTCGGATTCCCCGTCTCTCTCTGTCTCTTGAGACTCTGTCCCTCTTGAGACGTGAGTATTAACTCTCCGTCCCCCGTCGGATTCCTCCGTCTCTCTCTGTCCCTCTTGAGACGTGAGTATTAACTCTCCGTCCCCTCGGATTCCTCCGTCTCTCTCTGTCCCTCTTGAGACGTGAGTATTAACTCTCCGTCCCCTCGGATTCCTCCGTCTCTCTCTGTCCCTCTTGAGACGTGAGTATTAACTCTCCGTCCCCTCGGATTCCTCCGTCTCTCTGTCCCTCTTGAGACGTGAGTATTAACTCTCCGTCCCTCGGATTCCCCGTCTCTCTCTGTCCCTCTTGAGACGTGAGTATTAACTCTCCGTCCCCTCGGATTCCTCCGTCTCTCTCTGTCCCTCTTGAGACGTGAGTATTAACTCTCCGTCCCCTCGGATTCCTCCGTCTCTCTGTCCCTCTTCTCTCACGACTGATCAGTTTCAGCCAAGTCAATAGTTAGCTGTTAGCCTACTTTGTGCAGCTAATGTTAGCTAACGTTAGCTAGTGTGTACGTAAGAGGAGGAGCTGAAGTGTACTCATTTATTAAATTGTACATTTTTAATATGAATCCTTAACAAACTGTTATCCTCATTGGAATGAATTAACAAAGACAACAGAACAAAGCATGGAGGGTGTGAGCAGTAAAGCCAAATAATGATATTATAACACTGACCATCAGCCACTGTAAAATAACCAAAGGAAAGCGAAACTAGCAGGAGGACTTTACATGCGTTGTGTCCCCCCACAGCGGCTAATGGTACGAATCACAGCGGCTGAGGGAAGATCTGCATCCCTTCAGGACTCTTTGACCAAGTGAAGCAGAACAGAGATACGGAGCTTTTAGAACCAAGAAGAGAGATGGGACTTTTATTCACTTTTTTGGATCTCCGCCAAATTTGGGACGACGCGAAAGCCCCTCATTCTGCGTTCTGCCTCCCGTTAGCTTTCCTTATTAATAAACGCAATCATAATCATTTATTAAACAAGAACAGTGTAATTGGACAAAGCGGAGGCATTTCTTCTCAGTACATGCTTGACTTTCATTCCAGACTCCGTTGTCATTCCTCCTTCCCCATCTTCTTCTTCTTCTTCTTCTTCTTTTGTCTTTATTCCTACTCTGTTGGATGAGAAAATATACATTTCACTTTGAAAATGATAAGCAGAAGACAGCTAATGATGTGGCAGTTAGGATTGAAGGGATAAAGTCCATCCTGCCATTATTGTTATAAAAAGGAACACTGGAAAAGCTGTAAACAACTGACAGGACGGCTACAAGTAATCCGCCGTCAAATGAATAAATGCTACTTCTCTCTGTCTGCCACCCTCAGCCAGTGTTTCCCAAACCTTTTCTGTCAGGATATAGGACATAGGACATAGGATATAGGACATAGGACACAGGATGGGATATATATCACTTCACTTCCATCTAACAGTTTTATTAACCTATTTTCAGGTAAAAGTACTTCAAATATTAAAATTAAAAATTAAAATTAAACCAGAAGCTTTTCAAACCAGTGTTAAATAATTATGGAAGAAGATAAAAATACAAACAACATATATTTTCCCACCTTCAACAACTCATGGGGCTTGTTCGTGTGCCCGAGGGGGGGTTCCAAGGTCTTTTTAATTTAGTGGGCTTCATACTTTCAGCTGCCAGAATCTGAAGACGCACAACACACTGGGGTCTCTCTTCCTTAATATGTTACACGTGTTTGCATGAACTCTTCTGAGCTCGCTCAGACTTGCAGCAGCATAAATTACGAGCGTCAGATGTTAAGGCAGGAAAGCGTCATATTTAATGTATAAGCACAATGTAACCATGGTGCACATTTAGATTTTACAAGTTTACATCAAATCATTTAAATACCAATTGTAATCTTTGTCTTCTGCACAATTAGCACTGTGAGGGTGTGCACAAATCCCAGTGTGTCATTTTCATTGTACACTTATTTAATATGCAAGCTGAATTCATCTGTGTGTTGTGGCTGTGCGTTGTGTTTGTCCCTCATTCAGCTGCTGTGACACGTTTCTAGAAAAGAGCGCAATCCTTTGTTGATTTAAGCTGAGGTTAAAAAAACCTACTGTGAGTAATAGAGAAAAGAGCTGCAGTGACACAGAGGAACACAATGGGAGGGGAATAAAGCAAAGAAATCCGTTTGTAACACGAGCAATGAGAGCGAGGGGCGAATGAGAGGGGGGGTCACACCAGCTTTCAGGTATCGTGTTCGCTAAAGGTCTCTGACAAGCCGGGCGGCAGTAAAGCTAAAGGTTATCCAGACAAGCCAGCTCGTTAGTGCGCCACTGATGTGACGGTGTACAGTAAAGATGTGCGGGGGGGTCACAGGTCACAGCCATGAGGACCCTGCTGTCATTAGTCTAAGGTTACACACTTTCCCCCCAGTCTTTACCCCAGCTGACTGACAGCATGCGTGTGTTTGGGTGGACGATACACTACTACACACTACACACAGTACATCAATGTACACAGCAGTGTATTTGTCTATTTGTTTCACTTCCATGAATATGTTGAGCTAAACTGTCACATCATTGAGCCGATCTGTAGACTCACACACATATTTACATGCATGAGAGATACTTACACACACGTATCCTAATCAAGCTGTCCCTTTTCCACCCCCACCTATTAATTAGCATTAATTATGGTCATTAATAAGAGAACAACGGATCAATTGAGTCACGAAACAAAGACAAATATTGATGTTAATTGACAGCTTTTTCTTAGAAGTTGTCCCCCCCAACTGCCTCCAATGGGTTCCCATTAACCCTCATTTGCATTGATTATTCAGTGACAATTGGGGATTTAGATGACTGCCAACCCGACCTCATTGCTACTGCTGCTGTGTGTGTATTTGTGTGTGTGTGTGTTTGAGGAGGGGGCATGTGTGTGTGGGAGAAGAATACTGCAATA
Source organism: Gasterosteus nipponicus (assembly GCA_014132575.2). Lineage (NCBI taxonomy): Eukaryota > Metazoa > Chordata > Actinopteri > Perciformes > Gasterosteidae > Gasterosteus > Gasterosteus nipponicus. Next base: position 108,177 of record BMAF01000020.1, read on the forward strand.
TAGACTAGTTTGCATTTTGAGCGAAAACACTGAAATTGTGTTGGTGACCACACAAACACTAACACAGTTGAGTCCTGGGAACGTGATGGAGCAGGAAAGTGTGTGTGTGTGAAATGTGATAAGCCCGATGGTCACTGCAAGGCAGGGTTTTTGGGACATAAATGTTCAACTCAGCACTTCAGCCACATGAAAACGACATCAAATCCCTGACTGGCCGCTCTGCAGCAGCCACGTCCGTGATCTGGCAACCCCATGACACTCACCTATTGATCGTCATGCTGAGGCATTATGAGACGATCACTGAAGACTTTAAGACAGCTTCGTGTCAAACGCATCACTTGTAGAACAAGAGTAGAACAGAAGATGCTTTCGACGCTTAATGAAATCACCATTAAAATGCATTGGAACCACGGTTGTGGAGCAACACTGTCATGCAGCGAGCATGGCTGAAAATAAGTCTTTGCTGTTCTGGTAAAGCGCATAACCTTAAAAAGCATGCAGTTATATGTTATTTATTTGTCTATGAAATGTCAATAATAACAGGTTCGGACCGACGATGGGGGCACTGTCATTTTGAAGAGTGACGCTGTGATGGGACAGGACTAACGCAGGGATACCCACACTTTTCAATCGACCAAGTCATGGCGATCTACCCCCGTCGGCCGGTTCCAGTCTGTTCGCCTGACTTCACCCAACGACTGGTAGCGGTAACCGAACGGAACAACAAACAACAACGCTGCATACCGCAAGACAAATCCGTATTTAACAAAACAACGAGCCTCGCGTCCGTCTGAAGCGAGGGAACCAAAACAAGCGCTACAGACGTTCCTCAGATGACCTGCTCTGATTGATTGATAGAGTCAGCCAATCAAATCAAATACGTCCGTTAGTAAGCAAGGACTGCTAATTAGCATTAGCATTAGTTTTCCGTCCCGCTTTCATGGTGACCCGACGGGATTTTCTTTCCAATGGCAGGCCGGTCGTTGTGGTCCCTCTGGTCTAAGGTACGCGCTCACTCAGAGTGCGCCCCCGAGTGGACTGATAAGGAATAGCAGCTACTTCTATAGGAATGCAGTTTATGTCTTTCTGTAATTCTCACAACAGTCATCCGCCGGGCCTTGAGAACAGTGGTCTTCATTCTTTGTCAGTCAGTTTCATCAAGGTGTTTTAGTAAAGCAATAAGGCTGTACTTTATCGTCCAATAATGTAACAGTTCGTTGAAGCGCAAAATCTAACCTGTTACTTTGAGTGTGCAGTGATGTGGATGCTCGGGTCATTGTGAACAGCATCTGTACATTATCGCTCAATAATGTTCCCCGTGACTCACTCTCAACCAATCACAACGCTGGATTTCATCTACCCGTTTTATAATGTGTGTTTGCGCGCACAATCGGTGTGATAACTCATCGTCGGTGTGTGTCCACATCATAGGTGCTAAAGTTCACAACCACCTACACACACATGCACACACTCACAGACACGCATGTAGACAGGCAGACCATGCAGCAGGAATGCTGTCCCCCAGCAGTACGGCCCCTCAGAGCAATTTCCATTAATGAACGGAGAGGGAAATATGGCTATCAATTGCTAGTGTTGTTGGCAGGTGTATAATGAAGTATCCGCGTCCAATTGAATTGGCCCTAATTACACCAGCCTTCAGATATTGCTTCATCTGTGTGATTGCATGTGTGTGAGTGCTTGTGTGACGGTGTATGTGGGCATAGTTCCTTCGATACTATAGAAAGTTGTAAATCGGCTTATTTGATTAAATCGCACTTTCTTGTTTCTCGTTCTTCGTATCTTTTGTATCCTCATGGCTGAAATGCACTTATTGTAAGTCGCTTTGGATAAAAGCGTCAGCTAAATGACATGTGATGATACAAACACAAATAGAGGTGCAGTGACTTAAAGTCAAATCTGCTTTCGCACAAATGTATTGCATTACACATATAAGTGATTAGAACAGAAACACTATCCTGCGTCCTTAGCCTGCATCTCCCAATACCTGCTGAAATGACAACTGACAGTAAAAGAAAGAACAGTTTTTAATGTTTGCCTGCACCGATTGGTTCATGGTAACGGCTCCCACGTCTGGTTGGCTGGTACTACCGGCCCCCCGCCGCGAATCAGCTGTCCGTGCACCCACAGGGCGAGAGGAGGCCACCAGGGAACGGCACAGCCTGTCCAGTCTTCCTGACTGAATTTTCGCCTAAGCTTCATTTAGAGGAGCAGCACTCAAGAGGAAATGAGATTATATTAATTGAAGTAATGTGATAATGTTAGGCCACCGCTTCCCTGGTGATCTATCGCTTGCAACAGCCATCAGATGAGACCACAGACCGCTGCAGGCAGAGATGGCGTGTGTCAGTGTGTGTCTAGAAAAAAAACACCCACATTATGTTCATATTTGTAATTTTGGCATTTTTTTAGGAATAAAAGTGGTGGAAAAGGTCAATATTTCGAAGCTTCTGTAGGACCCCTCGTGCCTTTCATGGACCCTAATATTGGTACAGAATGTAATACAAGCATTCAGAGGAAGAGGAAGAGGACTTTCTTTGTTCCTATTGGGGCTTTAATACATAACAATGAGCCATACGGCATTAGTTCTAAGGTGTTCATCAACAGACTTTCTTGAGTCTTTCTGGAGCAAAAGCACTTAAAAAAAAGGATCCGTCTCCTGAACCACCATCAGAGAGAACCACCATCAGAGAGAACCACCATCAGATAGAACCACCATCACATAGAACCACCATCACATAGAACCACCATCACATAGAACCACCATCAGAGAGAACCACCATCACATAGAACCACCATCAGATAGAACCACCATCACATAGAACCACCATCAGAGAGAACCACCATCACATAGAACCACCATCAGAGAGAACCACCATCACATAGAACCACCATCAGATAGAACCACCATCACATAGAACCACCATCAGATAGAACCACCATCACATAGAACCACCATCAGAGAGAACCACCATCACATAGAACCACCATCAGATAGAACCACCATCACATAGAACCACCATCACATAGAACCACCATCAGATAGAACCACCATCACGTAGAACCACCATCAGAGAGAACCACCATCACATAGAACCACCATCAGAACCGAGAACCACCATCAGATACAACCACCATCACATAGAACCACCATCAGATAGAACCACCATCACATAGAACCACCATCACATAGAACCACCATCAGACCCACCATCAGAGAGAACCAGATCACAGAACCACCATCACATCACATCAGAAACACCATCAGATAGAACCACCATCAGATAGAACCACCATCAGATAGAACCACCATCACATAGAACCACCATCAGAGAGAACCACCATCACATAGAACCACCATCAGAGAGAACCACCATCACATAGAACCACCATCACATAGAACCACCATCAGATAGAACCACCATCACATAGAACCACCATCAGATAGAACCACCATCAGAGAGAATCACCATCAGATAGAACCACCATCACGTAGAACCACCATCACATAGAACCACCATCAGATAGAAACACCATCACATAGAAACACCATCACATAGAACCACCATCAGAGAGATCCACCATCACATAGGAACACCATCAGATAGAACCACCATCACATAGAACCACCATCAGAGAGAACCACCATCAGAGAGAACCACCATCACAGAGAAAGATCATCCACAGAAGCCTGTGGGGAGGAGAATTACAAAGGAAAGGGTGATGTTGGTTTATGATGACAGTAATAGCAATTTGATTAATATTTAAAAGAATAATACTAGTGATGATAGCAGCAGCTGTTGTCCGCAGGGTCCAGATAGAACCATGATCCATGGAAACCTGTGTGACGAGAAAGCACTAATACTCTGTGGAAGAATCCAAGTTATTGATGCCCATTAATGTATCAATGGTGTGAGAAGCGGTAGGTGTCCACAAGCCAGGCAGGAGTCAGGACCAGGGTCCAGACCGGACCATGATCTACGGAGACCCACGAGGCGAGAAAGCACAACAAATGAGCAACTTAAAAGTAACCGTCCCGCGGCTAAAGGTCCTGTGTTCGTTGGACCAAATCACTTCCATCCCTTCAGCGTCATCACACCCCCAGAGGAGTTTCTTTTGAGGTGTGATAATAACAGGGACTGTTTACATTGCTGCTGATGATGCTGGAGGCGCCTTGTGTGTCGGTATTAGACACCGAGGGGGGCGGGACAAAGCCTATCTGCCTTTGTGAGAACGAGCTATTGGATCAGACTGCAGTAGTTTGAGCTAGGTTGCTCCTAATAAACTGGCTTCTGAGTGTATTAAACCCATATTAAATCTTGCAAACACAATAAATGATGACATGACAGTACAATTTATAGCGTAGTGTCATAGCAAAGTAAAAAATAGTGACAAAAGAATAATATCAGACTAAAGAGAGCTACAAAAGATAATAAAAGGAGGAAGTTAAAGGTCGACCTCCTCATTTCATACTAGATAACTGCTGCCCTTATTTTATCGATCCAAAAGCTTTCAAATGGGTTTTTGTTGTAGCACCTTCCTAATGGATGGCGGACTGTGATCAATACCATTCTTTGAAGGAGTGAGGCATTGCTACTATGCATCAATCTGTCATTACTAAATTGGGTAGGGCGTGTTTGTTTGATACCAATTCCAGTTGCCGTCCCTGTAACGTAATGATGAACCTGTGCACACGCTGTGCTGTAATTTACCGCCGTGGTCTCTAAGGCCGTGAGAACATGAGCAGCTGCGTCTGAGTTGTGCAGATGACTGAGATGTTTACTTTTTAACATGCTACTGGACATTAATGGTAAATGGTAAATGGACTGTACTTGTAAAGTGCTTTTCTAGTCTTCTGACCACTCAAAGCGCTTTAACACTACATGACATCATTCACCCATTCACACCCGTTCATACACTGATGACAGGAGAACCACACACAGTGACACCTGCCCATCAGTCACTAACATCCACACACTGTAGTCGCAGCTACAGGAGCCATGTTGGTTAAGTGTCTTGCCCAAGGACACATGGGCATGCGGTTAGCAGAGCCTGGGATCGAACCGACAACCCTCTGATTGGAGGACGACCTGCTCCCCACTGACCCACAGTCGCCTCATAAATCATCATCTCTCGAGATCATTTTGCTGGTTCAGATTACAATTGGTTTGCATTGCTGGTCTTTTAGCAGAGCAGACAGGTCTTCGTTTTCACTTCCATCTCTGTCTCTGGCCCTTCTGCCCTGTGCGTTCACACAGTGTGTTACTTGATGAAATCACGGGAGGGCTCTTCTTCTCCGCTGCTCTGCCGCGTGTCCGGGTTCACACTGTGTCATGTTTACAGCACTGCAGCCTCCTCCTTCTGTTCTCCACCTACTGGCTGCTCCCATGATGTGAGGAATACGCACTCTGGCTCACTCTGCTTTCCCATGTTGGCCACCATGAATTATATATGTGAATTAGAGCATGGAGAGATATATGGGGATCTGTCCGCTGATCTCTTTCTGTTGCCATGCATGTATACGCGTTGCCTCCCTTGTTATATTCTCTCTCATGCAGCACTTCTTCATATGGAACTTCCTGTTCTTTATTGGATGTAGCAACGTACACTAAACTATAGAGGAAGGAAAGGAAAGGCACAACTGCAACCACCATTGACCGAACGCATTTTGAGATGAGACGGCTGGGTTCTTAAACCACAAAGACCTTTTTCTCCTTTTATATTTCTAAATGACAAATGCCTTTTCCTCTGTACTATATTTCATGTTGAAAAGCTGGTCCAACATGAAAAGCTGCAACTCTAATTAAAAGCCCTATCTTATATGTAGATAGTGAACCCCATCTTGCCAGATTCTGCAGCCGGGTAAAACAGAAGATCAGCTGAGATCAGTTATCCTCTCCTTGTCCTAACACAAAGGAAACAAAGAAAACGTCTGCTATGGCAACGTCAGTTGTTAGACGTTGAACTACTGCATGTCAAGTGCAACGTTCTGATTCACCAGACAGTTGTGGTGCACAGCAGCTATTGTTATGAACCAGTCTTACATCTGAAAGTCGTTATCTGCAGGAAGACTTTGAAAGGTTTCCAGTACAATATAATCCACATTGTTCATGGTCATCATTCAGTTTTTTTTAAAACAAAAACTGACCTCTTAAAGCGCTCAGTATTTAGCCAACAGCTAATCAAATTGCAGAAGGGCTCCTATTGCCATCAGATTTGTGCTAGCCACTATGATTGCAGTGTAAAACCATCTCTAAAACATCCAGCCACTAAACCCAGAATAACGAAAAGTAAGAGCTGCGATTGACCAGATGTTTCTCGACTGGACCGGAGAGTAGCTGGCATATCAGGAGATCACCAATGGTTTTCATTCTTTCAGGCTGTGGTGCAAAACAAAGTGGTTCGGAATAGCAAAGTGTTGATACCTGATCCAACCAACGGTCACAGGCCAGATCCTTTTCAAGGATCTCTCCTGGAAGGGATTAATAGTCTTGCTGTTAGTTGTGCATATGAAATGTTCCACGAAAGCTGTAGAACCAATGAAAAGAAGCTTAAACACGCCTGCATTCCTTTAAAGCCATTCAGTGGGAGTGAAAGAATGTCAGATTTTCGGAGGAGTTATTATCATATTAGATGCCTTAACCAGTCCCTGTGATGTATATCATCATATAAGAAGAAAGCACCCCTTATTAATGCCCATAGGGGGATTATTCCCTGCATTTAACCCGTCCCACACAGCAGGAGCAGCCATAAAGGCACCCGAGGAGCACTTAGGGGGTAGGCGTCTTGCTCAGGGACACTTCAACACATGACATGGAGCAGCCGGGGTTTGAACCATCAACCCTGCGGTAACCAGTGCATCCTCCATACTCCATGTACCACATTCACTCCAAATAGTGACTACAGCCCCATATCGGGAGTACACCCTGATGGAGACAAAGAGATGGGGAGGAAGGGGGTGGTGAGACGACGTGTTGTGAAAGGTTACACTTAACAAGCACATCTGTCTGAGATTAGACATCCAACCTGGTTTATATGGAACCAGATTCACTGTTTATACACACTGTCATCACAGTCAAATGACAAAACGGTTGACTTTACGTTTGGAGTACCTTGCTGTGTGATTATCCAACCCGTTCTCACTCCCAAGTCATCCAATACTGACACCTGGATAGTATACAGATGTAATAAAAGTACTGTCTGATTGAACTGCCAGTTGGTGTATTTAGAGGTTATGAAAATGGAGAAAAAAAGTGATGGCTATGCTCAACAGTTATGGCTCATCCTCCACAAAGAAACTTTAACATGCTTCCGGTAATTACTGTCCGTAGTAGAGCGACACAGAGCGAAAGCTCCACTGTGAATGGAGGTTGGGTTGGAGTTACTCAGGACATGAGCAAGGCGTAGTCTTTAATTTTGCCGTTAAGAGATGAACAGATGCCTCCCCTGCATTGCATTTTAACACCTCTACTTACTTTAATGGTCTCTTCTCAACATGTCCAAATCAATTACACAGATTGGCCCGGAACTGTGGCCGCTGCATGGGATAGTCCCATAGAACACACGCACATACACACATTGTTTTGGGAGTCATTTGTTCTTTCAATAAAAATAACCAAAGTATGCAGTTGCTGCAAAAGCACATGAGTGATGACTGTAGCAACAAGTGGACTTGTAAATTTACTGCTTGTGTGTGTGTGTGTGTGTCCATATCTATATGTAGTCAGGCAGCAGTGGGAGGAAGCCGGCAGCACTCATAGAATATTTTGTTTAGTTAGCTTTTATTCACCTCATCTAGCATTTGGGTGCTGCCAGGCGGGGCAGCTGTAACTGCAATCGGGCTGCTTTTACCCCCAAACACACACACTCAGTTACAAAATGCCACACACCCCTGAAAGTATACATTAAAATGTTGCAATAGCTGTTGGTCAGTGGCGTCTGGACAGCAGAGGACTTCATTGTTTGTCTTAGTTGTGATGCTTTGGATTGGTCAGTGTCTTGTTTTAAAAGGTCACATTGTGTATTTCACATGAGAATGATTCTCCCTTATTACATTTAAAGTTTAAAACTCAATTAAAGCTATGAAGACCACTTAGCATAAATGATTAATGGTATGGCGTCAGTCAGATAACATGGATGGATGAGAACGATGCCCACACAACATGCATTTGTGACAATCGGCCCGAAAAAACATCTTTTTTTTCCCGGTACCTTATTCTTTTAGTCCAGAAACAATGAAAATGGCATTGCCTGTTACAATTTTCCTATGTGATGAAATACTCTCATTTGAGCTGGGACCTGATCACGTTTAACAATTTAGCTCTAGAAATTATATTATTAAACTAAATTACATTAATGGAATAAAGAATGACAGCAAATTAACTCTCTGTCAGTTGACTTATTGAGTACTTGTTTCCGCTCAATCATCGCCTGTAACAATGTTTAATGTAAGACTTTTCAAGAGCCTTTTGTTTTTCTTCAATGCTCATCATGTCACTTTGTGAAAGAGATTAGGCTTCCGTTCTAATTTATTTTGTTTCTTTTAACCTGATGCTCGGTTTAGTTGTAGAGCAAAGCGAAACATTAATGAGAAGGCGCATTCTGACATGCAGGGCGACACGGTGGCGTGGTGGTCAGCACCGTCGCCTCACAGCAAGAAGGTCCTGGTTCCACTCCGCCCAGTGGCCTTTCTGTGTGGAGTCTGCATGTTCTCCCCCTGTCTGTGTGGTTCTCTCCGGGTTCTCCGGCTTCCTCCCACAGTCCAAAGACATGCTCTGGGGATCAGGTTGATTGGTATGAGAGTTCCATTTTGTATTATTGTCTAGCTTGTTAATAACCACGGCCTGCCAGGAGACTTCACATAAAAACTACACAAGAGACAGTTCCCAGTTATGTTTAATTTCCTCCATATGTTCATAGTCAATGGACCCCTGAAATGAAAATGAATAAGTAAGGAGGATTGACTTTGCAAATGACCACCTCAAAAGAGCAAAATCTATCTTTCATGAAATCATGTGCATGTGCACGTGAAAAATGTGTCTTCCTTCCATCTTACAGTATGCGTCCACTCTCCGTCTCTCAAACTCTCCCTTTGCCATCCTCCATCAGATTTATCAGTGAGCTCTCCTCACGCCCCCTTTCCCAATCGCCATTACGACCAAACCCTCCCTCCCTTCCTCCATCTCCTCCTCAAGTAACCTCCATTTTCTCAGGCGTCGCCTTTGGCATGTCTTGCAGAAAATTAATTTGATTGGGCAGAGTGCTTGCCAGTCAATATTCCAGCTAGAGAGGCAGAGAAAGAGGGGGATTGTGGGTAACTATCCAGACAGGTGCTGGGCATCTTTCCAGATATTTTCTCATTGCCTCACACTCGTGTATTCTTAAACATGTATCATGTATACCCAACACGCCATGGTTTGACAAATTCTGGATAATGTTCTCTGCCCCATTTCCAATGGGTTCCTTTGGACTGAAGACCCAAACTCTACTGATGTGTGCTATGTTGAATCTAAAAAAATGAAAATTATACCTTAGAAATTCCATCTTTATTCAGCCTGATATCCAAATAGTGAAAAACACTAAATGAAATGAAATGAGTTCAGAGCTGGGAGTGCCTTCTACTGATTTCAGAGTAGTTTGTTGAATGGCTTTCGTGGAATAGTTCAATGCCATATTCTCTCAACTTTAATGAATGGACCAAAAGGATTTCTGGCCAGACCTTAGTTCTGACATGGCATTTTGGGATTTGTAGCACCTTCTAGTGGTCGAGTTGAATGAAACGTTCGGGTAAGGCTTCAGATATTAATGGAGACATGTACTCTTTGTTTCATGATGAATGAACCAACTACTGTGGAGTTCTACTGATTTGATGAGCCATGCTCTTTAGACTCCATTGGTAAATGTCTTCCAAACGCAAGAGATTCCACCACGCTTTTGCAGTTCTTTATGATTTATACATCATTGAGTCACAGGAAATGTTGTAGTAAGCGTGCAATAAGTATGAAGATAGTCCGGCGATTGGTGTGAGGGGAGAGGCCTTTTTTGGTTTCAGTTGGAGTTCAGCTAGTCAGGCAGATCATCTTTTGAAACATAGTTGAGGGAAAACACCCAAGTGTCAAGTGTTGACACAAAGTTGGAAGCACAGTCTGGTCTAAAATATCACTCTACACTATACTTGAAAGTAAGAACACTACCAAATCAGGAACAACAGCTCTAGACCACGACAGATTGAACAGTTACAATATCTCAAATTTATAATTGTAAATCTGTAAAAGGTAATAGTGGTATGCAAAAACTTCAAAATACTAAACAATTGCAGTCCTCTTAAAACGTCAAAAATAAAATTGGATTTCACTCAATTAAAGACACAAAAAACATATTTTAAGGAAGTAAGAAATAATGGCTAATTATGTGAATTAAGTTTCTGAAAATGTTATCTTGGCTCAACAGACTTCTGACAACGAGGTCCAGAGCAGATCGCCCCTGACAGTTGAGAGTCTTTTAAAGAGATTTTTAAATACCGGGGAGGAGTTTGCAGTTCAGACGCGTAGCAAGAGGAAAATAAAAAGACATTACCAGGATACATCATTTTGTGATTTATCGTCACAGTGCCAAAGGAACAGCCAAGGCTGTGAAAAGGCCAGGTGTCTCTTTCATTGTTGGTACCTGCAGTGGGATGTGGGACATGATACATTTGCTTTGGGACACACATGGGGTGAACCATTTGGGGAGCTATATTCTCTAAGAGGTGGAGACGGAAAGGAGCGAGTGAAGAAAGACACAGGACACGAAAACACTGGGAGAAAGGAAAGACGAAGGTGGAAAAATCAGCCAATGAAATACTTTTCTACATTTTGTGAGCTATGTAAAATGCTGTGGGAAAAGGAGACATGGGTACAGGGAGATACAATGAGTTAAAGAGAGATAAAGGCAGTAACAATGCACGTGGAGATTTGGTGGACCAAGAAACTGAGGAGAGGAACAGAAAAAGAGAGCACAAAGAGAAGGTGAACGAGGTGAGATGTGAGTGCTGATTTGAGAGGAATGGCTCTTATTGGCATCGGACTTCACTACGTGCCCCCTCCTCTCTCCTTTCCAGTGTTAGTGTGTTACTCCCCGTGGCCCAGTGGTGACATGGCATTTAATAGACTCCCCGCTGTGAAACAAACTACTTCAATTAATTCCTCCGACTCGGCCCTGGCCTTTCTCTCGCTCTCACCCCCTCGGGTGTGTGCGAGTGTTTGATTTAAACCATCTTTGGTCCAGTCTTTTTGTCTCCCCACTGGCTGTATAAGCTGCCTGCTGCAGAAGGATCTACTTTTATTCATTATTTCTGCTCACATTTCAATACATAAATTCCCCCATGGTCTTCCTTATGAAACCATTTGTCCACATCCGTCTCGCTGCCACCTGTTGTGTGGATGTGTGTGTGTGTGTGTGTGTAGTCAGTGTTTTTACTGCAGCTAATCACGAGAGCACTCGCCTCTGGTTTCCATATCAGAAAACAGCAGCAGACCACAAGTTCTTTTTTTTTTAATCAGGAACATTTATTTATTCAACATTTAGTATCTAAGACATTCAAGGAATTTGACATGGCGGATAGTGCATAACATCAGTAAGACAATGAGACAATGGACAACAAGACAAATAACACAGTGCAGGAAAAATGACATCTAAATTTACAGTATAAAATAGAAGGCTATAAACTAAAATGGAATAGAATAACAAATAAATAAAGTGGACTGGCGAACAGATAAGCATACTCTACACAGCTGTGTTATGAGTGTATGTCAGAGTCCGGAGTCAGGACTGTCCCATTGTCTATCAAATCTGCAGTAGAACTCGTTCAGCTCGTCTGCAGGCGGAGGTCCTTCATGGAGGGGGGGGTTGTTGGCTTGTAGTTAGTGAGGTGTTTGTCTCCAGACCGAAGCAGAGTCACTTGTTGTTGGAGTTCCTCAGAGTCGTTTAGCATCTCTCACCGATCACGAGGGACGGCGTCATAGTATGAGGGGCCGATGAGGACACAACTAAGACACTCTCTTATACGTACATACATACCCTGTAAACCTATTCATGTGCATATACAAGACATTATACATACTGGTGTGAAAAACGTACACGTAAATATAAGAAACACACACGCATACATTTATACTTATATTTATACACAGAAATATGAAATGCAGATTATACGTATCTATCTGAAACACTCATGCATGCACATATGAAAAGGTTGTATACATATTGTTGAAGACTAATACATTTATAACTGAATCTCTTGCATATGATTACAAATTATATAAAAAGTTTAGATACATACGTTTCACATATATTTGTATTAGTGTCAAATGTGCCCGAAATTTGTGTAATTTTTCGAGGAGGAGTTGAAGAAAGACAAAGAATAAAAGTATAATTTTGTAGCCTGTAGGCTACATAAGAGGGATGACGTGTATCATTCATTTGTTCTGATATGAGGAAGGTATGATGCAGTTTGAAATGAACGTACCACTGAGCTCCTGTGCTGCATGCGGCATAAAATCACATCTTCTGTGCGAATTATGTCAATTCCACATCACAGTGACCTGATGCGTACGGTTTGTGCAGTCGGCCCGAGGAAGGTGTAAGGTGATATTTAAAGGTGTAGAATACAACAAATTATACTTTTGGACTGCCAGTTTGAAGGGTTTACTTGACGGCTACTGTGCACAATTCACAGTAATTCAAGTAATGGTAAAAGGTTTAACTCTCCTAGCCACGTGTCCGTATGTCCCTCGGGCATGGTGGATGTGTACACTGCTGCAGCTGTAAATCAGCTCAGTCCAGTTGGGCTGACTGGCAGTATTTCTCCTGCTCCCTCCATGCAGTGATGGCTTCATTAAGGGAAAAGTGCCTGCCAGTGCTGGCCTCCTAATCACACAGCTGACCTTGGCTTGACCCCGGACAGTCGACCACTAGCCACGGAGACGCTGGGAGAGCTTGGCCTGTATGTTGGCACTCAGATGAATATACAGCATGTGGGACAAGAAGACTGTTGGAGCCGGGGGGCTTTGGTGTGTTAGTGTTAGACCAGGGGTCTCTACTGTTCAAACAGCCATTGTGCTCTATGCCCAACAAAGGAAATTTGACTGGAATCACAAAACCTATTTGGTATCACAGCTCATACGGTTTTATATTATTTACATAGAAATTGATTTTGCTGTATTTATGAAGTTATAGAACAAAAATAAAGGACTATTATAATAATATCAAATATGACAATATGAAACTCTTTTGAAGAGAAGAAAAGAAAACTCTTGAATGTGTGCGCCTCCATTGAGGTCAGTTAGTCACAGAGATGCAGGCATATAGTCCTCCCCATATTTGTGGAAGTAAATAACTGAATTTAATAGGAACTACAGCAGAGGTCAACAGGGGGTCCGCGGAGCTACTGCAGGGGACAATTCTTTTCTTCTTTTTTTTCAACCAATTTTTTTCCACAAATTTAAATGTCCTCAGAATTGTGTTTATTGTCTTTAAATACACATCAACATGAACCAACATATTGTAGCAAACAGATAAAGACGTTATCTTTCAGTCCGTAATGCACACAGCAGCTCTCTGAAGATGCTCACCGGCTCCTCTCATGCTGATACCACATCACATCAGCAGCCAATCAGATCGCGTTCATGCTCACGTCTAAAGAGCGCGAAAGAGCTCAAAAAATAAAAGATGGCGAACCAAATTCCGTAGAATAGGGGGTCTCTGCTCCATCTGGCCATCAGTTTAGGGGTCCTTGGCCTGAAAAACCTTGACCCCTGACCTACAGTATACAGGAGCTGCACCCTAACATGAAGAAAAGAGTAAGAATAAAAAACAGAACGGTTTGTAATTAAGAGAATAAAGTCAATTTCTGTGAGCTGACATCAGTATGCCGGAACATGAAAGTTGGAAAATAGATGCCAAGATATTTTCTGTTTCATGAGCTGCCACAAAGCTGTGGAGACTTTATAAAAGTATATGTCAATCGGTTATAAACTGCTCAGCATAAGAATAGTTATTATCACATTTATTAAGTGGCTTTAAATCATGATTCGACTCAAGATTTAAAGCCACTCGATAGATGTTAGTGATTCCCTTTAAAAGTTTTTCTACCAAGTTTTTACTACATTATTTATTTGCATGTTATATTTTGTCAAAGCACCAAAAGAGGAGCAGAAGAGCCGCATGCAACTTGATGCCGACCTCTATGTTAGTTTGTTCTTTTCGAATTATTGAGGAGAGTTGGAATCAATAACAACATACACAACATGGTCTATCTGAATAAATGTCCTGCCTGAAATGATGTTGAAAGAAAACATTTTGACTACAAAATGAAATTAACTTAACTTAAATGAACTAGCCAGATGCAATTGACTTGTGCATGTTTGCACTCTTTGCACTGCTAGTGCCCTGCTCCATGTTGACTCCATGTTGTCTCCACGATGTCTCCACGTTTTCTCATGATGACTCCATGTTGTCTCCACGTTGTCTCCACGTTGTCTCATGTTGTCTCCATGTTGACTCCATGTTGACTCCATGTTGACTCCATGTTGTCTCCATGTTTACTCCACGTTGACTCCACGATGTCTCCACGTTTTCTCCATGTTGTCCCATGTTGACTCCACGTTGTCTCCACGTTGACTCCATGTTGTCCCATGTTGACTCCATGTTGACTCCACGTTGTCTCTATGTTGACGCCATGTTGTCTCCATGTTTACTCCACGTTGACTCCACGATGTCTCCACGTTTTCTCCATGTTGTCCCATGTTGACTCCATGTTGTCCCATGTTGACTCCACGTTGTCTCCACGTTGACTCCATGTTGTCCCACTCCATGTTGACTCCACGTTGTCTCTATGTTGACGCCATGTTGTGTCCCCATGTTTTCTCCATGTTGTCTCCATGGTGTCGTCATGTTGTGTCTGTCACGGTATCGGGCATGACCCTAACCCTAACCCACGCGCAGAGGGAGGTCACAAAATAAGGGTTTTAATGTTCAACAGAAACAGCGAGCCGAGCTCGATGGCAAAAACATAGAACAAAATGCATTCTCTATGAGACCAGCTAGGCAAAGGATTTGACTCACAAGAATAATCCAACAAGACACAAAGGGAACACATGCAAGATATAGACAGGGTGATTAGACATGAGGAGAAACAGGTGTAACAGCAAACGGCGCGGGCACTGATTGAAATGAGCGGCAGGTGGATGGGAAGGCTGTGTGAGAAGTGGGTGTGAGCGCTAAGGTGAGACTAATGGGCAAGAGAGGGGAAGAGAGAGAGACACCCGGATCCTGACAGTGTCCACATGTTGTCTCCATGTTTACTCCATGTTGTCTCCATGGTGTCGTCATGTTGTGTCCCCATGTTGTCTCCATGTTGTCTCCATGTTTACTCCACGTTGTCTCCATATTGACTCCATGTTGTCCACATGTTGTCTCCATGTTTACTCCATGTTGTCTCCATGGTGTCGTCATGTTGTGTCCCCATGTTGTCTCCATGTTGTCTCCATGTTGTCTCCATATTGACTCCATGTTGTCCCCATGTTGTCTCCATGTTTACTCCACGTTGTCTCCATATTGACTCCATGTTGTCCCCATGTTGTCTCCATGTTTACTCCATGTTGTCTCCATGGTGTCGTCATGTTGTGTCCCCATGTTGTCTCCATGTTGTCTCCATATTGACTCCATGTTGTCCCCATGTTGTCTCCATGTTTACTCCATGTTGTCTTCATGGTGTCGTGTCCCCATGTTGTCTCCATGTTGTCTCCATGTTGTCTCCTCCATGTTGTCCCCATGTTGTCTCCATGTTTACTCCATGTTTACTCCATGTTGACTCCATGTTGTCTCCATGGTGTCGTCATGTTGTGTCCCCATGTTGTCTCCATGTTGTCTCCATGTTTACTCCACGTTGTCTCCATATTGACTCCATGTTGTCCCCATGTTGTCTCCATGTTTACTCCATGTTGACTCCATGTTGTCTCCATGGTGTCCCCATGTTGTCTCCATGTTGACTCCATGTTTTCTCCATGTTTTCTCCATGTTGTCTCCATGTTGACTCCATGTTGTCTCCCTGGTGTCTGCATGTTGTCCCCATGGTGTCTCCATGTTGTCTCCATAGTGTTTCCATGGTGTCGCCATGTTGTGTCTCCATGTTGTGTCTCCATGTTGTCTTCATGTTGTCTCCATGTTGACAGACAAGCGGAGGCAATACATATGCTGTTTAAACTAGTAGTAGAACAGTTATAATATAATAATTAACAGTCTTTTTTACTCTGATTTTGACCAAAGGTTTCCAACTGTAATTGGTTTTCAAAAAAGATGTTGTAGAAGAAGCAAACACACGCACACATCCACAACATCAGTTCAAAGGGGGGTATGTGTATCCACCAAAGGAGAGATACCTACACCACATACAGCATCAGATGAATAGGTTTCACCCTCCCTCCTCCACTTGAAGTCAAGTAGCATTTCCATTTTTAAATTGCTTTTGTGGATGAATGGAAGTACACTGGAAAGCGCCAATTGATTCTTTTGGAACACAATGGTGCACACCTGTTGGCCTCTTCCTATTGAATCCAGTCAGTGAATCCATTAGAGGGCTTTCACACAGGTGAATGGGAGAAGAAAAGTGTAAATAAGTGAAGGTGTGGGTGTCAGAATATTTTAGTCTCTACATTAGTTTTACGTCTTTAAAGTAATGGGTGCCCCTTCTCAGTCCACCACACTTTTGACAATGTCTGTCCAATGTGTGTGTATATGTTTGTGTTGGTCTGATGTAGTTTGCTGACACAACCACTTAATATACACTTAGACCTCCCCAAAATTCTTTGTTTCTACTACTACTGTGAAGGGAGTATGTTATATCCGTGCGACAGAAGCCTTTTCATTTGTAAAAAGAAAAATATGTAGACTTTGAATGAAGACCTATACATGGTCATGACACGCTGCAGGTTTAATATCCACCCAGCCAAGAAGCATATTGAACATACCGTTAAAAGCCCAGTCTGCACCTGGTTGACCTCTCATGAATACCAGGATGTCGACATTTTCATTTGTCAGTACCCCCTTATTGATAAAGATGGCTATGAAGAAAAACTACAGAGACCGCTTTCAAAAATCAGACTCTAAAACAGGCAAATACATACAAATGAAATAAATAATACCTCCATCCTGTCATAAAAATACTTTATACTCACACACTTGTATGTGGCATGTAGCCGCTAGCCGGTGGTAGTTGAACCACCTGTCAGGGCATTCGTGTTTTATCTGGATTGTTATAGAAAAAGCAGTTACCCTCCGACATTATGACAGGCAAGTTTCATAATGTTTCATAACATAACATTTTCATAACATTTATCAACGTGTTTTCTTCTTTTTCTGAACAAGTACCAGTATAAACGCGTTTCTTTCTTCAGGGAGCAGCAGAAATAATCAATAACATTCAGCAGCACGTGTCCCTGTTAGAGTGAAGTGGTCCAGCACTAAGAACTTTAGCCTGCGACCTCCATGTCTGCTTAAGAGTTCACTACATTTCTCCATTTCTCAGCCAGTTTGTTTCTGTTTTGATTCTTCTGAGCAGTGCAGCACTTTTAAACACGCCCCCAAATGATCTCATTGGTTGAAAAGTGTGACGACGCTAATACTGATCAACCCCCCCGCCGTGTTGTGACCCAAGTTTGTCTGTTTGTCTATTCAGAGCTCTCCCACCATTCATTGTCTGTATCTCTCGCCCGTTGTCTCTCTCCTAAACGCTTTGACAACCTGCTTCTCCTTCATTCAAATTCCTCCTCCCATTAAAATGAATTCATTTTCCATCGAGCGTGTTTACGGTCTGACAAATGTCACCGAAATGTGTGACACAAGAAAACCAAGAGACCAGAGAGATGCTTTACAATGTGTGCCTGTGTGTGTGTTCTTAGATTACATGTCCTATGCAGGAGGAGGAGACAAGATGAGCGGTCGGTGTGTGTCTGCTCCAGTCATAATGGTGTGTGCTTTGGCCCCCTTCCTTTCTTTCTCATAAGGTTGTGTTTCTCGTTGAACACAAGGCTGTTGTATCATCTGGAGCTCTGATTATGAAAGAAGCGGAGCAGCTGATCAGGGGGACAGATGTGACCCCCCCGCTCATCAAGTGGAACACGTAACCGTCTGAATCATGTTGTTGTTGCTGCAGGGTCCACAAAGCACCCGCATGTTGGGTTTAACAAACATGTCTCATGCAATGAAAAAGCAACACGTTAATTACTGTCCTCTGCCTTGTGGATGTGATGGATTGCATTTTGAAGATGATGGACGTGCGGGAAAATACTTTTAATTAGTCACTCGTTTTGAAAGTGCATGAAAACAGCTGGTGCACATTCCCACAATGCACCTGGGGCTCAAAGAGAGTTTGCGTCTTTGAGTGTGTGTCCATACTGGCCATGTCTATAACACGTAAAGTACCTCGTGAGAAATTCAGCCAGTACGTGTTTGTCTTTTGTAGCCACGTTGAGCAGCCTAACAAATGACTGCATACTGTTGTGTAGCTTAATGGTTTTTTTGGTGCTACTTTTTATAAATCATGGTGAACGATGTTATGTCTTGTTGGGCTTACATCTTGGACAAATACCTGTTCTCACTTCCACATGTTGCCCTTTGGATATTTAAGTTTATTTTTTCTGATAATCCAAAAGTCCAATAAAAAATGTCATTCTATTAACTAATATTCTACTGACTTTATGAAAAGACGTCATTGTCTTTGTAATAGTCCTTTCAGTGAGTTGAAGGGGCTCCTGTCACGGGGGAAGTAGGACCCAAACGCGGACCCGCTTTTAAAAAAAATACTTCATTAGAAAAAGCTTACAGGCAAATAAGGACCACAATAAGAAGTAATCGGAAACTTCCTAAAACAACAACACCATCAAAAAACTCACCGACATTGATCGACAATGGAACCAAAAAGGGACACGCCGTTTAAATACACTGGGAAGGTGCAGACAGGAGGAGACGATCAGGGACCCACAGACAATCACACTCACAGGGGACACACACCAGGGCAGGTGTGTCACACACAGACACACACCTTGTGTACTGATGACTCGTTGAGATTAATGGAGAAGAGGTAGAGCAGGAAGAGGACAAATATCACTACGTCTGGATCCAGGCACTGTTCTGTCATTTTATAACACAATAATGTCTATAATTCTCCGTGTGTTTTACCACAATGTTTTAGGTATGTTCTGTTTTTGTTTGGTTTTATTTGATGGGCACGTCTCCTCTCCAACCCCCCATTCACTCACTTTTAGTGTGTGTGTTTGCTTACAGCCAATGTTAACACTTAGCCATGCTTTAGAGGCACTTTTCTCTGGTCTTCTGTTTTCAGAGATCGGTCCTTGTGTCACATTTTGCTCCATCTCGCTTCAGTTTCCTCCTTGAGGTCTGTCTTAATATGCTTTTATTAAAAGTGCCTTTCATTTGCTGCCACAGACTCGCGCTTCTATTGGATATCTTATTCATGATGGTCCGGTTCACTCCTTCTCCCTCAGCCTCACAGTCTATGTCAGTGTGCAGTGGAGGACATATAGATATATGATAAACTATAATGGGGAATGAAAGGCGAAAGGACATCCATGCAAATTCAGCAGCCCCCCCGCCCCCCCATCCTCTTGATATTTAAGAGCCTTAACCCGTTGAATGAAATATGATTCTGCATATCTTTGCAGCAGTCGACTCTAAAATGTCTTACATCGATGAATTTGTGAGGAATATGCACTGAACGCTATTTCTGGCTAAATGTACCAATGCATTCTGAAGTATATACGCAATCAGGAAACCTTTTATTACCAAAATATGTCAAACAAGGAATGTGACTTGGCGGTTGGTGCGTAACAGCAGACAGTGCGACAATGGACGACAAGACAACAGTGCACCAGGGATAAAATAAAATATAATGCTATGGGTTAGTAATATAAGGCTATCTGTTAGGTTAAAAATAGAGTAATAAAAATGTAAAAAAACGAAGTGCACCAGCGAACAGAAAGTGACAAGTGAAAGTGACAAGTGACTGGTATATGTGCATGTGCAGTGTGAAGAAAGTGACCGGTGGAATATTATAGTCAGTCAGTGGGGGACCGGCTCTGTTGATGAGCCCGACTGCCGACGTTGAAACTGTTGGTGTGGCGGGAGGTCTTAGTCCTGATGGACCTCAGCCTCCTGCCAGATGGAAGGGGCACTAACAGGTTTTGTCCGGGGTCAGAGGGGTCGGATACCATCTTTTTAGCTGCTTCAGAGACCTGGAAGCGAACACGTCCTGCAGGGACGGCAGATTGCAGCCGATCACCCTCTCTGCAGAGCGATATTCTCAGACGTCTATGGGACCAGAGGAGTCGCCCCCTGGTGGTCAGTGAACATAATACAGCTTTTTTAAAAACATTTGGCTTTGACTCCACTCTGCTGGTTAGAACCACTACAGAAAAGGTGGAGGATCCTTGCTGTATGGGGACAATATTTCTTGGTGAGTGAGCCGAACATTGAATACAAGCTTACTAATGTATTGGAATAGGAACGACTTGGGGTTTCTGTAGTAGCTTCGCTAGCAGTCACCCTCTGATGGGGTACCTGTAGTAGCTTCGCTAGCAGTAGTCCTCTGATGGGGTTCCTGTAGTAGCAGTCGCCCTTGATGGGGTTGCAGTCACCCTCTGATGGGGTTCCTGTAGTAGCTTCGCTAGCAGTCGCCCTCTGATGGGGTTCCTGTAGTAGCTTCGCTAGCAGTAGTCCTCTGATGGGGTTCCTGTAGTGGCTTCGCTAGCAGTAGTCCTCTGATGGGGTTCCTGTAGTGGCTTCGCTAGCAGTCGCCCTCTGATGGGGTTCCTGTAGTGGCTTCGCTAGCAGTAGTCCTCTGATGGGGTTCCTGTAGTAGCTTTGCTAGCAGTCACCCTCTGATGGGGTTCCTGTAGTAGCTTCGCTAGCAGTCGCCCTCTGATGGGGTTCCTGTAGTGGCTTCGCTAGCAGTAGTCCTCTGATGGGGTTCCTGTAGTAGCTTCGCTAGCAGTAGTCCTCTGATGGGGTTCCTGTAGTAGCTTTGCTAGCAGTCGCCCTCTGATGGGGTTGCTGTAGTGGCTTCGCTAGCAGTAGTCCTCTGATGGGGTTCCTGTAGTGGCTTCGCTAGCAGTAGTCCTCTGATGGGGTTCCTGTAGTGGCTTCGCTAGCAGTAGTCCTCTGATGGGGTTCCTGTAGTGGCTTCGCTAGCAGTCGCCCTCTGATGGGGTTCCTGTAGTAGCTTCGCTAGCAGTCACCCTCTGATGGGGTACCTGTAGTAGCTTCGCTAGCAGTAGTCCTCTGATGGGGTTCCTGTAGTAGCTTTGCTAGCAGTCACCCTCTGATGGGGTACCTGTAGTAGCTTCGCTAGCAGTCGCCCTCTGATGGGGTTCCTGTAGTAGCTTCGCTAGCAGTCGCCCTCTGATGGGGTTCCTGTAGTAGCTTCGCTAGCAGTCGCCCTCTGATGGGGTTCCTGTAGTGGCTTCGCTAGCAGTCGCCCTCTGATGGGGTTCCTGTAGTGGCTTCGCTAGCAGTAGTCCTCTGATGGGGTACCTGTAGTAGCTTCGCTAGCAGTAGTCCTCTGATGGGGTTCCTGTAGTAGCTTTGCTAGCAGTCACCCTCTGATGGGGTTCCTGTACTGGCTAGCTTGACGGGGTTCCTGTAGTAGCTTCGCAGCAGTCCCCTCTGATGGGGTTCCTGTAGTAGCTTCGCTAGCAGTCGCCCTCTGATGGGGTTCCTGTAGTAGCTTCGCTAGCAGTCGCCCTCTGATGGGGTTCCTGTAGTAGCTTCGCTAGCAGTAGTCCTCTGATGGGGTACCTGTCGCCTCCACCAGTGAACCCAAGAACAATGGTTCCTACAGGTATTTATAACAATGCTTAAAGGTGTGAAAGTTAGTGTCCACACCTCTGGGAGTCTTCTGGTGAGTTCAATGTAACTCGGATTTCGAATGATCCTTAGTCAATATCAGTGGTTGTTCAAGTATTACATGCATGCATTCCAGTTGATTACATTACATTAAATACAATCATAACTGCATTGGTATTATTCTATTACAGTTGCAGATTTACAGTGGTTTTACAATATTGTCATTACTTTATGGATTACACAGTTTCAGAATCATGGCTGTATTCTGGTGTACACTATATGCATTTTATTAACTTTATGAACCGGGTCGTCAGTTTGTTTCTAATATCCTACATTAACGTTAACTATTCAGAACGAAGGAAAAGGTTACAGGCTACAATAACTCACCTATTTAAGGCTAGCGTTACTTAGTTAGCTAAACTTACCCGTGAGGAGAAGACGTGGAGCTCCAGCACCTTTTAAATGTGTGTTGCCGTCATGCTGCTGTGAAACGACAACTCTGTTTTGGTTTGTTTCGCTGATGAAATACTCCCAGACTTTATGGACTCTTGTTCAACTTGATAAACTTCTTCTTTTCCTTGGTGCATGTAGACAATAGAAGCGATAGCGCCCCCAGCACTTCCTGTGCTGTATTTCAATGCTGAATGAAAAAGACCTGCAGCCCTGAATCTTTTTATAATATACGACGCAACAACAATTAAAATCTGCGTCGACGATTTTTTATAATCGATACCGTCGACTAATCGTTGCAGCCCTAATTTGCAGGCATATGTAACGTTATAATATTGCAGCTAATACTCTTAAGTCATAATGCAAGTAACAGCAAAGACAAGCAGAACAACCGAGCAACGGCTTCCCTCTCAAACGTGAGCACGCACAGCTCTCATTGGCCGGTACTCTGATTGACTGTCTTGTCCGTGTTCAAAGCAAGTAGTGAGACAGCAAATAGAATGGGTGTTAACATAGCAAATATAACAAAAGACTTAAATAAATGTGTGTATTTAGTTTGCCAGTCATTTGACTGTTTTTAATGTGTTTTTTACAGTGTACGTAGGTGTCTGGCTCTGGAACGCCACACGGGATCACAGATTTATAATGTATCATTCTTCATTCTACTTTTATAAAAGACTGCATTATGTTTGATGTAATGAAAAAGTTAGCTAAATTGAGATCTAGAATCAGTCTGAATGTAAAAATACACATGATTTATCTTAAAATTACAAAGAAAATAGCTAAATTGTTAGTATGGACATAAACCTTAATACAATGAGAATAGTTCTTACATGATTTGAATGTAGTTTAAGAAAACAGTAAAATACTGTATTTTGTCATATTTGGCAAATAAATACTAGTACAAGTCAATACTATTTACTAGTTTTGTACATCATCAGTGTAGCCGCCCCCCGCTAACACACACACACACAGACACCAATGCGATGAGGTTAGCGGCAGGGAAAAATGTGTGAAAAAAGTTTAACAAAGCATATTCCCTCTTTTATGACTGTGTATGACCTTTAGGGATATTAACATCTGACATGATGAATCATGAGCTGGTGAGGGAAGACGGGGAGCAGAGATGGATGAAAAAGGGAGCAGGGTGGATACTCTCATTGGTCATTAGAAAACTGATTTGAGGATATAGAGACTTTTCACCTATAAGCATATATTAGTGTGCGGGTCACTATATATACATACAGGAGTATGGGATATTAGTGTGAATTAAAATGCCCATGTCAGCACTCCTGAGCCTGGAGTCCTTTTAGCCCCGTAGTGATAAACCGCCCCCAACACACACACACACTCTGTCAAAAGGCATTACACACTGCAACACGCACACTCAATTAAAGTGTGACCTTCTCCCCTCTCGGGGCACTGAGTATGTCACTCTACGTAGCTTCTGTCTCTGTGTCGCCATGTTGTCAGTCAGCGCCACATGGATTTGGACAGTGACACATTTTTGGGGTATTTTGGATACTTACACCACCACCATCGGTTTGGACAAAACAAACAATGTCCTGCTATAGCAAATATGCCGTCCAAACAGATTTGAGGCACTGAGTTGAATCCGAGAGCTCAGTGACTATTCCATTTATTGATAGTGAGATTCACATATATATAAATATATCAACAGATAACCCTGGCTACCTTTAATCTCCCGATGCGTTTTTCACCTTTCGCCGCTCTGGCCTTTAATAGGCCAACAATCAGTTCTGACTTATGGCCAGTTTGAAACTTTACAGGAACATTCTAATAGGACTATTTCTAGTTACTCAGATGGAGCAGACATTAGCAGGAGTCACCAACCCCCTCTTGTTCCAGTCTCCCAGATAAGAAATGACTGAGTTTGGGGAGTTCAAATAGAACACACAGCATGCCTCCGGTCTTGTTCACCCCTCAGTGTGATAACAGTCTCTAGAAATCACAAAGGCCGAGAGGATGGAGGAGAGATTTAAAGTGGCGCTTAAGGACTAATCTTGGCTTTGAGAGAGGAGGAGTGTGCAGATAACGCCGACTGGGCTGGAGGAGATCAGTTAAGGAAAAATATATTTAAAAACCCCAGTATGATTCTATTTGCACAGCTGCCACATGCAGTTAATATTGGTGTCCAGTGGCAGAGTACACGGCCACTTTACTGTCAGAATATTTCACGTCTTAGGTAAGCTAAATGCTTTTCTTCCTCTGCATCCTGGGCTATTCACTGTCACAGGGAACACTACGATGAGCCAGAAACAAATTAGCCTAATCACATGTACATTATAGCATGTGTAACCGTGGATTTAAAGAACAGTTCTTTATAAGACAAATGGAGGAGGAAGATTTCATGTAAATGTCACAGGGCAAATGAGACCTACAGTAAGCCAAAATAATGTACTTAAATTATACAAATGATTTTATGAAGAGACAAGCTTTATTATGACGCTACTTCTTCCGATTGGACTCATGCAGTACCAGTAAAAGGTTTGGACACACTTTCACATTGAATGAGAAGATTTGACTTGTACTGTGAACACTGCATTGGAAGAAGAAAGTTCAGTTCTTCCAACCAAGTAATCAGGGGTCAAATTATATGACATAGCAATTAGTTTTTTCAGTGATCTCATTCCTTTCATCCTAAAGCACAACGCTTGTGCTTGGTCCAAATAACGAAGACACTTATAATCTGAACCCGTCAGTGGAGACATCATTGACCGGAGAGTCGCCCAAGCGATTACATTGCAGCACGTTAAGCAGCTGGCGGTTGAACCGATTCGTAACCATTGGTAGACATCAAAGCAATGGAACATAGTGGTGCACGTTGACAAATACCAAAGTTACGCTCTATTAATGGTCTTGCCACTGAAATGAATATAAGATTGAATATAAGGCTGTCATGTACAGTACGTCTACACTCATCAGAGACTTCAACCAAACATTCTACTGCTCCATAAATACTACATAGCCACTTAAGAACGTGACCCTAAGATTGTCCTTTTTTTGGATGGAGGAACATGCTGTACCCGACGTCTGCCAGCTCAAGCATTTACATTATTCAAAACACATTATGCAAGATATTGAGCAGGTGGGAAGCCACCTTCACCCAGAGGAATTCCTGAGGAGACGAGCATGGCAATATCCATGGGTGGAATACAAAAACAGGGCAATCCAGGGCACGTTGGTGCACTGTGTGCCCATTAGTCAGGGAAGGCAACAACTAGATGATGATCGGGGAGCCGGCAGACAGAAAGAGGCCAAAAGGGTTCACTATGTGTTAAATCACCCATCAAATATTTTGGGATTTTTACAGGGTAACGGGAAGCGTAGGAAGCGACAATGGAGAACGTTGAAGTGGGTAAACATGGCAGGGAGGTTTGTTCTTTGGTTCCCTACAGAAAGGCCCTCTGTGACACACTTGACCTCACAAGTCGCTCAGTGCGACAGAAAAGTGTGCTAAATGTGACTCTTTTTTGGGGAATCCCCCCGAGCTGTTCATGGTTTCCCTAAGGGGGGTTTCAGGGTGCTCGACTGTGCTCAAGTGGTTCTTTGGAGTTAAATGAAGAAAATGACAAGAATTTGTATGTAAGTTAAAACAACAGCGATAGCAGAGAAGGCGTTTGTATGTTTCTAAGCAGCAACAAATTGCTCAAAATGTATTGGCACATCCTGGTGTATCGTGCTGGGAATTTACTCCTCAGGTGCACTGCTGTCAATAAAGCAACTATCACTGACTGGTAATGTTGGAGTGTTGGAGAAGATAGTACAGCAGAAAGTACTGAACATCTGCAGTTTCATTTTCTCTGTATCATTACATAGTAGCCATCTAAATGCTTTTAAATCATACCAGCATAACATTGTTCCACCCACAGGGGCTTTAAACGAGTGAAGAAAGGGCACAAACACTAGTCGGGATAGAAAGCCTCGTATTGGTCCATATCTGTAAACTATTCAGAATCCATTCCAGCAAACCAATGTAATGGGATGTGAGATTGTTTGTCACTTTCTGGCAGCCAGGGAGCTTCACCAAAGGGACCCTAATACCACCCTTCAGACCTTAAATAAATGGTAAATGGACTGAACTTGTATAGCGCTAAAGTTCAGGAAGTACACTTTGCTTCCTACATTCTGGTGAATCAGAAAGAATCAAAGTAACAAAACAACTAGTACGCTGCAGCAGCCCACATTTCATCCTACTAATAACTCTATTAGAGAATAATTCCGTTCATTGCTTTCTGTGGCCACAATGCAGCCCATGCATCATGTGAATGGAGTGTTGTCCAGGTGGAAACAGAATTTGTGATACATGGACGGTGCTTGTATTTCTCTTCCAACCGTGATACAACACTATATGTCATCATTGCCCCATTCACACTCATTGACTCACTGCAGACACAGTGCCACCTGCCCATCAGGACAGTCACACAGGGAATGAGTGAGTGTCTTGCACAAGGACACATTGTCATGGTCTAGTTGAGCTGGGGATCTAACCGTCAATCCTCTGAGTAAAGGAGCCCTGATCCGTGTCAGACACAGGTTGTGATAACGGAAAAATGAAACAAGAAGATTTCATTTTGTAAACACTCGGGAGGAGACCAGGAGAGGAAAGACCAAGTCTCTGTTACCTGTCCGGCCCTCGTTGATCTGATGCCTAGTCAATATACATATATAACAAAACAAAGCTCAAGCTGAGGGTTCATCAGAGAAAGGGTTTGTTGGTTTGTTGTCGACCCAACTTTGGTTGGTTCTGTTCTTTCATCTGAAGTCTTCCACCCGTCACTCCAACCTTTCTCTAGTGTGAGTAATAAAACACTGCGTGTGTGACAGGCAGGCTTTGGGGAGCGGACTGGGGAATGGCATGGAGATTAAATAGGCATCTCACTCCCCCTTTATTACAGGAAACTATAGGGCCATTCTGGAAGAATTGAGCAATGGGTGAATGAAGGGGTGAAGTGTGTGTGTGTGTGTGTGTCTGTGTGCATGCGTGTTAGGTTGTATGCTGGGGGATTGCAGAACTTGGGGAAATTGTATTTTTATTTACTGTGCCAGGTACCTGCCATCACTTCTGTGATGCATTAAGAGGCCTTTTGTGCTACGTCTCTGTATATGAGTGTGTGTGTGTGTGTTCCTGTAAATCTTTTCCCTTGTGCTGTGTCCGTCATTTGCTTACTTTTTCTGCATACTTTCTTTGAAATAGAACATGCAGAAATAGGCCATTCACAATTCATCAACTGTGTTATTGCTTCAGTTTTTTTATGTTCTGCCCAGGTGTGATATCTTTCTATTCTTAACTAAAATCTATGTAATCCAACCCAATCCAGCCCAATGATCGTGGCCGTCAGTAAAGAAGGGGACTAAATTGGCCATCGATAAATTGATCAGGCCACCGGTTCCCATGTGGCGGTTTGACTTGAGTCAGCTCACTTGCATGCCCATCCTTTCTCTGTTTACGCCTGGATTCTTAATTGATCAGCATATCCAGCAGCAGCCCGCGGGGCAGGTACATTGATCAAGTACATGGATTGGTGGGAACCACAGGGTGGAATACAGATGTGGGCAAGTACATCCAATTATATAGAAGTCTCATTCTCCTCTGACCCATCCTGTTAGCTGCTAAGCTATTATTTTGATCGTGTCAGATCACTAACTGGTAACAGCTATTTCATTGTTGACTTATTGTGGTTATAGAAATTCCATTGTCATCCAACCATTACATCTGTAGAGGAACAAACGTGTTCCATTCTGAACTACTTTTCGTACCTCGGCTCACATCCATGGTCTCATCCCTTTTTTCCAACCATATCTCTCTGTTGGGCCTCTCGCGGGCAGGAGCACTCTGACCTGGACTAACTTCTTTAAATGTCCAAATAGTCAGACTATAATTTTGGCCCCAAACGGGCAGCAGGGTAAGCTGTAAACACGCATTGACACGTGTCAATAGAAAGTAGAAACAGCAAAAGAAACATAACAAACAGTTTCCTATTTATATATCCAGGAGATAAGAAGCTTCCATCTTGTTCTTGGAATAATCCTAGCTCTATTTTTAAGTGCTCCTTGAATTAGGTTTGGGTTTGCTCTATTGATGTGTTGGGATTTCTGCATTGATGGTCAAAATGGGCGACTGTGGGTGAGTGTGGAACACCGTCGTCTCCAGGCAGCGGGTTGCTGGTTCCATCCCAGACAGTGTGTGAATGGTAGTTACTGATGGGCAGCTGGCTCCGTGTGTGAATGGGTGAATGATGTCATGTAGTGTTAAAGCGCTTTGAGTGGTCGGAAGACTAGAAAGGCGCTACACAAGTACAGTCCATTTAGTCCAAAAGGCCTTTTTCATTTCAGTGATTATGAAAACTGAAGTGTTTTACGTTATTTTGGTGGATGCCACTGCACCTTTTCATCTGTAGCTGTTTTTATCTAATGTGTGTAAGTGAATGTGCTTCTCACGCAGAGCAACTTGTTGAAGCGCTATAAGGTCATGACTATTTCATACATTTGATGCATTCATATTTGCTTTAGTGAAATATTGGTTATAGTCGAAATCTTTACTGCCTTTCACAGATTCTATGAAGTTTGAAGTCAGAAACCTACAAATCGGATTGTTGTTTTTAATCGAGTCTCTCTGACAACAGAAATGTTCCCAACTGGTCGCCGGCCAAAGAGCCTCCGGAAGGCCGCCGCATGGGAACAAGTGACTAAATGAAACATGATCAGTTAAACCACCAGGATTAGAAATGCAGAGGTATCGTATTCATTTGTGTCAGTGTCATTACTGTGTTTGCCAGCGATCCCAGCGGCATAGTTCATCTCACTCCTTCTTTCCAAATGAAACACAGATCAGCGACTCTTCGTCCTAATTGAACCTTTGCGATTCAGAGAGCTCGATTTCTCCCTTTGCTCTCTTATTCAACTGCATCAGCACTGCCTCGATTGTTGACTATCGACACAGCCCCCCGTCCAAAGCGCTCTCACCTGATCCTCTTTGGTCTCCACAGACCGGTTGGAGTCACTTAGCCTGCTGGTTTTCAGTGGCTGTGGCTGATAGTCGATACAGCGTGCATGCAGGTGCCTGGCAGGTCAGCTGATGCTATCTGCACAGCAGTCCTGTTGTCTGGAACCCTGCGGCCCTTCCACGTATTAAAGAACGAAAAACAAATAACGACATTTCAATTTACCTGAGCAGGCGCACAGAGAATGAGGCGAGTCATTCCGGGGACGAGAGCGGCTGATGATATCTGCTTGAGTCCCAAAGGGAAGCAGCAGAGACAGTTATCGGGCCGCCGTTATCTCTGATTACGATACACTGATTCCCACGGCCTCCTCATAATGACACCAGGAGAGTGTGAAACCGGTCTACTGTGACAAGTGGATGACCTGCTAAATCAGGGATATTCAACTAAAATGTGACGAGGTCCAGTTAGAGAACATTTCTAGAAACAAAGGTCCGGAAGATTAAAATGTGACTATTTACTTAAATTCATGTATCAAAATTTCATCAATTCTAAAACTCCTTTGACAATATCTATTGTCACGTAACAAAGAACTGAACATATATGTGTGACTGCCAATATAAATAATGTTCTCAATTAACTAAGTAAAAGTAGGCCTGCATTTTTAAAAAAAATCGAATAAAATGTGTCAAATGTGTCAAATGCTTCAACTCTTGAAATTCAAAAGCTTGAATTTCCCCTTTTCTGCTTCACATTTGGACTTGACAGTCTCAGCAAATTATAAATAATATATCTAAACAGTTTAATAGAATATATATATATAATATATATATATATATATATATATAAACCCAACGTGATCTCCAAAACCTGTTCGTAAAAATGTATACGAAAATCTTGAACATACAAATTGGTAACAATACATAGGAACTGGCGGTGGTTAACCACGCCCCCTGAGTGAACGTCTCTCCGCCATGTTGGATTTTTTGAGGGGGTTAGGGTTAGTATTCTATTCTTACAAGTTAACATTGATTTCTCGTTAAAAATACAACCATAAACCCGTTAAATGCTCTACTTTCGTTGTCCATTTGTCTCATTTTGCAGAGCGCTATTTGTTCCTCATTCTCAGCGTCCTCTCGCTTTCTCCGTCTCACGCGTCGACGATATCGTCCTGCCTGGAATGCAAAGGCTCGATTGGTCGAGTAGCATCACATGGGATGGATAAACTCCAATGCAATTGGTCGGGGCTTTAAGGCGCCACCGTAAAGACGACCAAAGCTGCGCCGGTCGAAAAGTGCGCTGTCACGTTTAAATCACAACCGTCTTTTGGTCCGGGTCTGGATGGGACGGCCTCTGGGTCCGGAAATGGACGGTGTGGACACGGTAACATGGTCCCCGGTTTAGATCGATCGTATGTCCTACAATCGGTGGCTAACACATGACCACCGGACCACTAAGCTGTGCACGACTTCTTGAAATTAGAAAAGAAAAGTGTGTCTTTATGGTGCTGCCGGTGTGGATGGCTCCACGCCCGGGTCTGATTGGATCGGGCACGCGGGCCGATTTACATATGTTTGCCGTTGTTATGGGGGTTAGTGAATATCGTGTAGTGGGCCTAGAGGGAGCTGGCAGCCAGCGGACCTGCGACCCGCTCTGAATCATAAGCAGCCTGCGGCGCTGTCCTCCATCAACACCAGTCCTCTTTCTTATTCCGCCGCGCGCCGGCTTTGTGTTCTACAGCCCTCCTCACACACACACACACACTCACACTCACACACACACACACTGAGCTGGTTGGTGGAGTGTCCCTGCTTGGCCGGGGAGGGACTGGGAGTGTCGGCCAATCTCTGCTCAGCCGAGTGTTAAATTAGATTCCGTTGCCTCTCTGTGTTGTATGTGCGTGTGTGTGTGTGTGTGTGTGTGTGTGTGTGTGTGTGTGTGTGTGAAGCTCTCACACTCATGCATAAGTCACTCGCAGGGCCTGGGTCCCACACACAGGTATTCGTAGTAGGAGAATCCTCTGGGGTCAAGTCTGCGGGTCGGCTGAGCCGTGACCGCTCTCATGTTGTTGTTGATGATGATGATGATGATGATGATGATGATGATGATTCAGACTTAAAGAGGAACAATAAACACACATTTTTAATTTCCTCCTCTGCTCCCTTTTCATCCGTCTTCCCTGTCTCTTGTCTGCAGAGGCAGCGTGCAGCACATTCCCTCTAATTAAAGCAAGTAGAGAATTAGCGCGTATTTAACTTCATGACTCTATTATACCACGAACAGACGGAGGCTCTTTTATGACAGTATTTTGCCTAATGATTATATGACCTGTGGGCGTTCTTAGCTTGGTACTAGATGAGTGCTGTGTGTGTGTGGCTGTCAGACGATGGGGGTGTTGGTGCAGCGGCCCCCCCTTGGGAGGGAGAACAGACAGTATTAGTTAACTAACATTTATTAAAGGCCACTGTGAGCGAACCCGAATGGGACAAAACCCAGCTGAAAACGGGGGTTCACCTACAGCGTTTTCCTGACTGTTTGAGCACGTTCCTCCAGAACCAGCCCACTGACGACCGGCCTTCACTACCACTGTTTTACAAACCGAACCTGCTCCTGCCTAAAAAGCTCCACTGTGGATTAAACCAACAATAAAAATAAACCTCAAGAGAAAAACAGAATCAAACAACGCCACATATTTCTGGAAACATGAGCCTGGGTAACAAGAATGTCAAAGCTGTTTGTACATGCTCCCAACACGCATGTTCTAAGCATGTTTTTTGGCCTCTCGTCTGAAAATGGCATAACCTGATAAAAAGTGTAATAACTCTGGAACTACCCTGTCAGGATAAAGGGGAGGGTTAGGGTTAGGGTTGTTGTGTGCTGTGTTCTGATCTTAAAAAATCGATTCATGTTACTGGTGAAGAAATAAATCTATATAACCATATCTAATTTAATAATTCCAAAGGCCTTGGAATTAATCGCCTAAAATAAATCACTAACAGCACTATAAGTTCTCCAAAACATGGAGATTCCGGGGTAAACCAGAGTATGTGGACAGTAATCATGGAGAGCTTCACGTTGATGAGTGAAGATAAACCACTATAGAAGATGGAGGACATCGTGCGATGTGGTGCAGCGGCAGAGAAGGTCCAAGTGTCCCTGAGCGAGACACCTGACCCCTAATGGCTCCCCGGGCCAAAATGTAAGAAGCCACGGGTTAAAAGTGTAAGTGCTAAATGACCTGGAACGTGACATCATTCCATTCAGCGTCGTCTGGCCGGAAGATTTGGTGTCTCTTTTTTTTTGTCAGCTTTCAGCTTCTATGAAAAAAGTGTACGTAGCACCGCCGTGTGCACATCTTCTGGACTGATTTGCATGACTTTGGCGTTGAGTACGGAGAACAAACAGATTAGTGCGTTTTGTAGCCAAGGCTGTAACGGTGTGAAACATTCATATATGTGTCAGTGATGAGAACAGTTTCCTCTTTTCCTTCTCATCGCTGTCAGGACATTGTGACAATACCACAGCTATTATCTTGGTTCCATGAGATACAAGGATGAAATGCCCCCCTGCTGTGGAGTAAGGGGGATTCCCTCTCAGGCTCCCACACCTTTGTTGAACTTGAGAAGAATTCAATTCAATTCATTTTATTTTGTGGAGCCCAAAAACGCAAACTACAAATTTGCCTCAGAGGGCTTTACAGTCTGTACACATGCGACATCTATGGCGGCAAATCACTGTCCAGATGCGAGAGCGCAGATCAGGTCGATGCGCGGCGTAAATCAATCGTGCCGTCTCATGCCAGACGAATGCGAGGCGAATCTCTGCTCGCGCTCAAAGGTGTTCTCTGCACGCCCACTGTTGTTCTTTTTGACAGTAAGGGGGCGGAGCCAGTCACCATGGTCTCTACACCTGATTGGTTACAAACCCTTTGGATTGGCTGGAGTGATGCATTCACACTATAGAAGCCCATTTCCGCACTAAAGAAAGGGGATAGAAAGTCGAAATTCTGAGATAAAACATTGTCGACACCTCTGTGTAACACTGGTACCGTGCTGTGAATGGATCGGGTCCAGTCTACATGGTGAAACTCTACATCTCACTCTCCGCTCTGCAAGCACGTGCAGACGTTTTGGGGCAGGTGCTGTAAATAAAAGGATATATTCCCTGTCCTCTGCTTTTTCTTGTCCGTTATGCTGCAAATTTTGTAAATGAGATAAATCAATGTTGTGCATAATAATCATAATAATATCTATAACGACACACACACATATCTTTTTTTTACTGCCAGAGTCGAAGCATAAGCAGCATTACACTGATAATATATCTCACCAGACTGTCATGTCAAGACATACCTTTCATTTCAATGTTTGATTAAATGAATTATAATTATAGTATAACTGCCTTTAAATTCTGTCTGTAGCTCTCTGTCTGTATTACATGTGACAAACGTTGCTGGACAGCTGGACAAGCTTTGAAATCCCGGATTTCGTGAGTTTATTGTTTGTTTGTTTTTTAGGAAACGTCGAACCAGTTGCGACGTAATGTTTTCAGTCTGGTTAATTTATCACCAAACGTCACATCACCTGTCTGACATCGTCATATGTGTTCATCATCATCTGCTCGTCAGGGGAGAAAAAAGACGCTCTTCCTTTAAGTTTATTTGCCGTTATACTGTTAAAAAATCGATTATTCTGATGACATCTGGTTCAAACTAACGAGACGGTTTGAGCGCCGATCCGCCTTCGAGGAACCCAGATAGTCTGATGTCAATCATCTCCTTATTTTGAGCTGGATAATGGAGCATTTGATCGACTTAGTTGAACCACGTACGAGGAAAAGGGCCCAGAAGTCTGTTTGATAAACATCATACATCATCTCAGCCATGTGGACAAACCTCCGTGGAAAGATGTCCATTGAAACCCTCTCACAGGGACAGACACACACACCCAGGTAAGCAATTCCTCAATTAACTAAATCAATTAAGATCAATTAACTGCTTTTAATAGAAGTTGACGTTCTCCCTCTTGTCTCTACTTTCACTACATTTCTCACTTCGTCCGTCTCTTTCCCGTTAAGGGGAGTATGATGCTCTCCTTCTACCTTCTGATAATCTTTTCCTCCAACCGATGACGATGATGAATATATATGACATATTAGTGTGGTTTCAAATTTAAAACAATCAATCACAGCACCGTTTTGAGGTGGGCAGTCTGACCGTAGCTGTTTCCAGTAGCGGTATAGAAGTTGGTGTCCCCATGCATGGAAATGGATGGTGGTGATCTGTGGCGGCTGGTGGCATTTTTTATTTGGTACGGTCAGCAAACATCACAGTATGTATGTACATTAAGATGCCCCTATGAACCTAGACTGTTGGGGAAACACCCAAACAGTGTGTTATGGAAAGACCAACTCAAAAGCCCCACAAAACTTCACACAATCAGTTATTTTGGACAAAATGGGCCTGTTTTCATCATCTTGCTTCCTCTGTGTCCGTCGTCCAGCTGATGTTAACTTTGCCTACCACGGCAGCTTGATGGAGTTATCCCTGTGTGTCCTGGTGTTGTCTCGTTTCCGTATTGTTACTAAATGTTTTTTCCCTTACTCCCGTATCTGTCCATGATACGGATCGGTGCCCGTTGATTTGAAAAGCATGATAAGCAAAACTGCATCCAGCTAGCCAAACCTTCCTCTACAGAAGCTTTGTATGTGTGCCTTCCCTTTCACGCAGTCCGTTGTCTGATTGTGAGGTCAGGTTGGCCTCTAGTTTCTCCGCCAAAGTTCTTCTTTCAAACGTTCCTTGGAGGAGAGAATAATGGCCTTTAGTGAGGCCGGGTAATGGCAGAAACGCTGAATACACATGCTGTATTATTTCAAAGGCCACCCTTATCTCACAGATGGAGCGAACCACATTTCATGCTGTTGTGTTGAGTTTTCTGACACCAAACAGAAATCAGAAGGTCCTGATTACTTTCTCCTATTGTTTACCTCAAAGTCCATGCAGGGTGGAGATGTTGCCCGGGGCCAGTCTTGATTCACTAAAACCAGGAGCCTCATCGATAGGCCTCCCTGCATGGCAGCATCAATAAAACCCTGAGCTGACGGATAGCCCCACCTGGTCCCTTCACACCCCGAACACACACATGACCAAAGACAGTCAAGTTAAATAATGGCAGCGCAGTGTGTGGAGTAGGAGCGCAGGGGGAGGGTGTTACCTGGAGCCATGTTTTTATATGCCTAAATCATGAGCTGATGTGTGATACATCTCCCTGTGTGTAAGTGCGCACACACACACACACAAATACGCCCGTGGTCACACACTAAGATTGAGATGGCTTCGCCCTGCTGGGGTTTGAGGCAGACGAGAGTGAGGAGGAATTGAGGCTGAGGCAAAAAGAGAGTAAGAGAGAGCCAGAGGCAGAGCAAGAAAGAGAGAGTGCTAAAGTCAGTGAACTTCCATCATCCATCAAAGTGACTGAGGCGCTGACACACTGAGACATCCCCAGATCCTTGTCGACAAATTGCGCTGGTAAATGATTTCTCCTATCAGCTAAATCATACTATCCATCCCTCTCTCCCTCCATCCTTCCATCTATCTCTCTGCCTCATCCCCCCGCCTCTCCATCCCTCTCCCTCTCTCAGTCCTCCAGCTTTTACTCATTGAGTTTATTTCCCTTTGGTTCAGTGGAGCGCAATGTCTGATGAGTCCAACTCTATCTGAACATTAGGCCCATGTATGATGCTCTCGCTCTCTTTTTCTCTTTCTATCTCCAACTTTAACAAATACGTACACACCATGATGGGATGGACATACTATAATACAAATCGTCATTTTAAATAAGAAAATACTTGGTTATTGAAATGTTAATTCTTCTGATATTAAATCCCCAAAGAATAGTGAGCTCATGCATCCACGATTCAAATTTGTAAATTCTGGTGTAGTTCAGGCGTCTCTCATACAATGTGTATACCTATAACTACAATAGGTATGCGTTCTCTCCACGTCACCACTCACTGTGCAGCTCAGGATGCACAGTAAGTGGTCATGCCTATAGGCTGTGCACTGATTGCTGCTGAACGTTTGTAGGAGTACACAACAATAAACGTGTACAACTTTACATGAGTTCTCAAGACCAATGAATTTTTGTTTGCAAGCCAAACCTCTTGGTTAGGGCTAGAAAAGGAGCGTGGTGGATATCCTGGAACTTGTTTGATTACAAATTGTGTGACTCATGAAACTAGAGATTGTAACGTGTCATCTGACATGTTGACTTTTATCTTCACACGGGACTCGTGGAGTTGTCATGTGTGGAAGTTTGACCATCCACCGACACATCCTCTTTCTAAGCAGACCACAAGTGACCCTTTTGTTCAACTTCATTCATTTAGTGGAACATCATGTCCATGGTATCTTTTTCCAGTTGCCCCTTTTTCACGTTTTGTCCCGTCCAGTCAGTTGTGAGTAAAGTATACTGACTCCTAGCAGCACAGAGGTAATGTTTTCAATAGCAGTAGCAGAGGATTTCTGATGTTTAAAGAGTAAGTCAATATAAGCAGCAGCTCCAGCAGTGGACCCCAGACTTCCCTTTCCCGGGCCACATCTACCAGCTCTGACTGGGGGATCCCAAGGCGTTCCCAGGCCAGTGCAGAGATATAATCTCTCCACCTAGTCCTGGGTCTTCACCGGGGCCTCTTCCCAGCTGGCCGTGCCTGGAACACCTCCCTAGGGAGGCGCCCAGGGGGCGTCCTCACCAGATGCCCAAACCACCTCAACTGGCTCCTTTCGACACAAAGGAGCAGCGTCTCTACTCCGAGCTCCTCACGAATGGCTGAGCTTCTCACCCTATCCCTAAGGGAGACGCCAGCCACTCTCCTGAGGAAACCCATTTGGCCGCTTGTACCCGTGACCTAGTTCTTTCGGTCATGACCCATCCTTCATGACCATAGGTGAGGGTAGGAACGAAGATTGACCGGTGGATTCCCGCGCGGTAATAGAGTGCAATACCGCCCCGGCTGTCACACAGCTCTGACTAGTACAATTTTTATTTCATG
This sequence comes from Gasterosteus nipponicus, assembly GCA_014132575.2. Classification (NCBI taxonomy): domain Eukaryota; kingdom Metazoa; phylum Chordata; class Actinopteri; order Perciformes; family Gasterosteidae; genus Gasterosteus; species Gasterosteus nipponicus. Next base: position 145,556 of record BMAF01000020.1, read on the forward strand.
GAATAAATGGTTATTCTTTGCTTTACTGCAGTAAACATTAGAAAATGTTCTTGTGGTCAAAAAAGAGCTGTGTTTCTGGTGTCAGCAGATAATGAACCGGGGTAACAGCACATGGGAAGAACACAGCGAAAGTGGTCTACCGTGAATATAATTAAAAACACATTGTACACCAATGATGCAAGACAGAAAGCTCCAATCTGCAGCAACATGGATTCATTTGACCAAACGCTCCATCCATTTATTAGGAGAATAAATGAATACCAACCAATAACAAGTGTTCCATAATCAGTTTCTAAAAAATAACCTTATAGGAAGAAAGTCTTTTTGGATGAACTGTGCTGTGATTCCTTATATATGGCAGAAGAAACATGTTAGGGGATCAAAAGGCTCACTTACAGATCAATGTAAATGTGTGTATTCATTGGTTCATTCATTGCAGAGTAAATAAAACATTCACACAGTTTCTCTTTCTCTATTTCTCTCTCCCACACACACACAAACACACACACATATTCTTGCACAGCAGCAGTGTGTCTAATATTGATTCCGTTCTCTTCAGCCATTTTCTGAAGAAGCCCAGGGCTTCTCTCCACCTTTACTAACCATTACCCAGCTTTCTGCTGGGCCCCTGCAGCTACACCACCCTGTGTGTCTGTGTACATGTGTGAGGGTGATACTTTGTAATGATCTTGATAGATGGAGTTTGCAGAGATGTGATACAGATGCACTGAAGATGATACCAAGAACCCACTTAAGTAGAGGCCACACACAAAAATCTCAAAATATTGTGCATGTGTGTGTGTGTTTGCGATCGAGCCATTGTGAAACTGTGTGGGTTCTTTACTCTCCCATCACCTCAACTTTATTGTTCCACGTTGACAGAGACAACTAATGAAAATGGGGGCCGAGAGCCGCTGAGGCTGATCAAACAATCTCAGACACACATGTGCAGGCACACCTACTCACATATCTGTAACACATGTGCAAACACACTCACATGCACACATGCACAGACATGCAAAAACATGTTCAAACACACACGCACACACACCTTTACATGCGAACACGTAGGCGCAGATAGGGTTAAAGTGAACCCAGTTCCCCCCACACTTACAAAAGTGAGTAAAGGGAACCCAGGTCCCCCCAGTTACAACAGTGGGTACCGGAAATGCAGGTTCCCCCACTTACAACAGTGGTAAACGACCGGAAATGTAACAGGTTCCCCACTTAAAGTGGGTAAAAGAGGACCCAGGTCCCCCCCCACTTACAACAGTGAGTAAAGGGAACCCAGGTCCCCACACTTACAACAGTGAGTAAAGGGAACCCAGGTCCCCCAGTTACAACAGTGGGTACCGGAAATGCAGGTTCCCCCACTTACAACAGTGGGTAAAGAGGACCCAGGTCCCCCCCACTTACAACAGTGAGTAAAGGGAACCCAGGTCCCCACACTTACAACAGTGGGTAAAGGGAACCCAGGTCCCCCAGTTAAATAGTGGGTACAGGTCCCCCACTTACAACAGTGGGTAAAGGAAATCCAGGTCCCCCCACTTACAACAGTGAGTAAAGGAAATCAAAGTCCCCCCACTTACAACAGTGGGTAAAGGTAACCCAGGTCCCCCCCAGTTAGTTACAACAGTGGGTAAAGAGGACCCAGGTCCCCCCCACTTACAACAGTGAGTAAAGAGGACCCAGGTCCCCCACTTACAACAGTGAGTAAAGGAAATCCAAGTCCCCCCACTTACAACAGTGAGTAAAGGGAACCCAGGTCCCCACAGTTACAACAGTGAGTAAAGGGAACCCAGGTCCCCCCAGTTACAACAGTGGGTACCGGAAATGCAGGTTCCCCCACTTACAACAGTGGGTAAAGGAAATCCAGGTCCCCCCACTTACAACAGTGAGTAAAGGAAATCAAAGTCCCCCCACTTACAACAGTGGGTAAAGGTAACCCAGGTCCCCCCAGAGTTACAACAGTGGGTAAAGATGACCCAGGTCCCCCACTTACAACAGTGAGTAAAGAGGACCCAGGTCCCCCACTTACAACAGTGAGTAAAGGAAATCCAAGTCCCCCCCACTTACAACAGTGAGTAAAGGGAACCCAGGTCCCCCAGTTACAACAGTGAGTAAAGGAAATGCAGGTCCCCCCACTTACAACAGTGGGTAAAGGAAATCCAGGTCCCCCCACTTACAACAGTGAGTAAAGGAAATCAAAGTCCCCCACTTACAACAGTGGGTAAAGGTAACCCAGGTCCCCCCACAGTTACAACAGTGGGTAAAGGAAATCCAGGTCCCCCCACAGTGGGTAAAGAAATCAACAGTGGGTAAAGGTAATGCAGGTCCCCCACCTACAACAGTGGGTAAAGAGGAATCCAGGTCCCCCCACAACAGTACAACAGTGAGTAAAGTGAAATCCAGGTCCCCCACTTACAACAGTGAAAAAAAGGGAACAGGTCTCCCCCAGTTACAACAGTGGGTAAAGCAGGTTCCCCCACCTACAACAGTGGGTAAAGGAAATCCAGGTCCCCCACTTACAACAAAGTCCCCCCACTTACAAAAGTGGGTAAGAGGGAACCCAGGTCCCCCCACAGTTACAACAGTGAGTAAAGAGGAATCCAGGTCCCCCCACTTACAACAGTGAGTAAAGGAACCCAGGTCCCCCACAACAGTGGTAAAAAGGAAATCACAACCCCCCACATACAACAGTGGGTAAAGGAAATCCAGGTCCCCCCAGTTACAAACAGTGGAGTAAAGGAAATCCAGGTCCCCCAGTTACAACAGTGGGTAAAAAAAGTCCCCAACTTGGCAACAGTGGGTAAAAGAACCCAGGTGAGTAAAGGAAATCCCCCCTGCGTAAAGGAAATCCAGGTCCCCCCAGTTACAACAGTGGGTAAAGGAAACCTAGGTCCCCCCTCGTTACAACAGTGAGTAAAGGGAACCCAGTTACAACAGTGAGTAAAGGGAGCACCATACATCTGACCCAACAGATTCCATCTCAAGAAATCAATATGCCGCCTGCTTTATTTTCATCTTAGTCCGAGAAAAAGAGTTGGCATTGTATGTTGTGCTTGCTTGTGATTGTCTTAATACTGCTTAACAGTCACTCGCCAATATATATATACTACATCAGTGCAGTCCCCCCCAACCAGTGGGCCGAGCACCGGTAACGATCCCGTGGCCATTTGCTACCGGGCTGCACAGAAAGATAATTTTATTTCGTTGTGTTTATCCGCCACGACAGGAAACAAAAAAGGTTGAGGACTGCTGTACTAAACGGCATTCAACATATCTCTGACTAGAGTACAGTGCCGCCTTGTTTTCCTGCCTGGGCTCTTTAACCATCAGGCCGTGCCTCCTTCTGAGGCCTCCTTCTGAGGCGCGGCCTGATGGTCCGAAAGAGGTAGTCCGCTATTCAGAAAATCTGCAGTCAATGCTGATGTGGTACCACCATTTCTCATGTTGATGTTGTTTACTCCCAAAGACTTTGCTATCTATATATGAATGTGTGAATGATAGTGATGGCGAAGTGAAGCTTTCTGAACCAGTGAAGCTTTCCAGCCAATTCTATCGGAAAAAGGTTCATTCATTCAATGTATCGCAAACTCTATGATGACCTCTGCTGTTGAAAACCTATAGTGCAAATGTATCGAATAGCCTACCAGTATATTTTGGCCCAGTCTCTGTGGGTTGAACATGATTATGAAAAGTTGAACCAATAAATCATCTAATAAATACATGGATTCCTATATGAATAAAACTATTATTTTTCAGGTTTGAATTGTGTCCTTGTTTGTGTATTTCAATTCTCTGTACATTAACAAGAAGTGGAACAAACACTTATCTATGTCGTCCTGCACCTTTGTGCATGTATGTTTGTGATCATAATAGCAGAATTAATAGAAGATATATATTAGTTATATGTAAGCAATATAATTTAAAATACCAGCAAGTGCTTCCTACTGCATGTGCAGTTCATGGCAGTCATAGGGACTTATGTGAATTGTTTGAATGTGGGCAGTGATTGTGCTGACAGGTTTCTTATGACAGGATATTGAGGTGCTTGTGGACACGTGGGATGGGACATTATTATTGATTATTATTGAGCAACAGTATTGGGGTTGAGTCGGTTTCTTTTTGTAGATACTGTTTCCCCTGCCTTAGAAAAAACACGCTCACACGGCACGATGAGGCAGGAATGCTCATAAGATTACATGCTAATACAAATAGATGTGGGTACACATGTTTGTGTTTGACCCAATATTTTAGCGGGTCTTCACTCCGTGGAATGTTTGGTTCAGCCAAATATCTGGTGGTCTCCACAATAAAAATAAACATCCATAATTACACAATACAAATGACAGACTTTGCCTGCCTATTGCCAACCTTGTTAGAGGAAATCAAATTGAAGTGCTCCCACATCTCGGAGCGACCTCTCTCTGCCACAGCTTCCATTGGAAATTTGCTCTTTGCTGCTACAACAACACTGACTTTGACTGTATCAAACCGACAAGTCCGAACCCTGTTTGCAGCCCATTTGAATCAAATGGTCACGTGACTGTGAGCCGGACCGAAGCTTCGGACGTCACTGATAACGTGATCAGCAGTGAACGAACCGAGCACCGATACATTTGCTTCGCCGTGCACTGGTTCATATTTCGACATAAGCTTCGAAGCAGGAGGGTCGGAGGTAACAATACTAGTGAATGAGCATTTAGAATAGCTCCTGATAATAAGGTGGCACCTTGTATGACGGTGTGCAAATGGATGAATGATGACATCTAGTGTGCTGTTTGAGTGCCAGAAGCTTAGAGAGCTGCTATTTCCATTACCATTCTACTGTTTTGTAAATGTCTCTCTACCTCTTGTTTTCTCGTAAAATATAAAATATCAACCAAATTCCTTGGTTCCATCATCCTTAAAGACTGAATGGGTCATTTTGTCATCATGTGACCCAGTGTAAATATGAAGAGGTGGTGATATGTGGTATTGCAGAGAGCTATCATGTGATCAAAGGTAAAAAGTCACAAAAACATGGATTATTATATGGATACAACAGTTATTTATTGGCGAAGTCGTATATAACAACTTTAACGCTAAAATGAACAGTCAAACTGGTTCTTGAGAATCACAAAGTGGAGAAAGCTGGAGATTAGTGTGATTTTAGTTAGACTTCTACATGAAGTACGCTCCAGTTGGCCAAGGATGTATACGTAGAATGTTGACTGAGACATTAGTGGCATTACGAACATTTTGCTTCAGGAGACAAACCCATCATGCCAAGATCTGCTTAGAGATTCAGGTTGGATTGAAATCATTAGTAACAGGAATACTGTGGCTCAGCAAAATTGTCAAATAATGCAAACAAACAATGATTTGTGATAACTCAGCAGTTTTGGACATGCTCGTCTACCACTTAGTTGTTCAAATCATAAATCATAAAAAAAAAAAAGATTCTGAGGCAAGTTCAAAATTAAAATTGTCGCACACAGTCCTCTGAGGCAGAGTTTGTAAGAACCTTTAGATAATGCCATAGGGCCCTAACTTCAACTACAGCCAAAGAGACTCAATTATTGGCAATACTGTGGTTTTATTCTCAAAACTTATGAGTTGAGGTACGATGCAGCCCCTGATCAGAATTCAGCCTACCAAGTTTGGATGTAAAGCTTTGGCCATTCAAGAAAAAAGTGTGGTCGTTATTGACATCAAATGTAAATAGATTAAATTAAGTAATGGATTTGAATGTATAATACGGTTTAACAAAACATTAATAAGACATTTCACCTTTTGGTCTGGTGCTGTGTTCCTTCTATCTCTCCATGCAGGGCAACCATGAGGCCCTAGCTCCCCCTGAAGCCATGGCCCAACCCTTCCCACCGGCCCAGTACCCCCCTCCACCACAGAACGGCATTCCAGCCGAGTATGCAACGCCCCACGCTCACCAGCCAGCAGACTATACAGGACCAAGCACGGTGGGCGAGCACGCCCTGGCGCTGTACACAGCAACACACACACAGAGCGATCAGCCAGGGACCGACAGCCACGCCCCCTCCCTGACAGCCAACACAGTAACGGTGAGTCTACCCTTCATACCCATATGATCTTCATGATCTTATGGATCATATGGAAACGTATAGCCTGTTTCCCTGTAAATCCTTTGTGATTCTTGGCAATCATCATCTGCGCCACCCAGTCAGATGCCCCCCAAAATCAGATTTACCAGAAAGTCCTTCAGCTCAAACTTTAGCAGGGCCTCCAGCAGCACAAACCCGCACCCCCAACCTGTGAGCGGAAGGGCTGTTCCCACCTGGGAGGCAACTCTGACATGCTGGGGACCCAGGCCCTACAGCAGGAAGGGCTGTTCCCACCTGGGAGGCAACACGGACATGCTGGGGACCCAGGCCCTACAGCAGGAAGGGCTGTTCCCACCTGGGAGGCAACACATGCTGGGGACCCAGGCCCTACAGCAGGAAGGGCTGTTCCCACCTGGGATGCTGGGGGACCCAGGCCCTACAGCAGGAAGGGCTGTTCCCACCTGGGAGGCAACACTGACATGCTGGGGACCCAGGCCCTACAGCAGGAAGGGCTGTTCCCACCTGGGAGGCAACACGGCTGGGGACATGCAGGAAGGGCTGGGACCCAGGGGGACCCAACAGCAGGAAGGGCTGTTCCCACCTGGGAGGCAACTGACATGCTGGGACCCAGGCCCTACAGCAGGAAGGGCTGTTCCCACCTGGGAGGCAACACTGACATGCTGGGGACCCAGGCCCTACAGCAGGAAGGGGAGGCTGCTGGGACCCAGGCCTGCAGGAGGCTGTTCCCACCTGGGAGGCAACACTGACATGCTGGGACCCAGGCCCTACAGCAGGAAGGGCTGTTCCCACCTGGGAGGCAACACTGGACATGCTGGGACCCAGGCCCAACAGCAGGAAGGGCTGTTCCCACCTGGGAGGCTCTGACATGCTGGGGACCCAGGCCCTACAGCAGGAAGGGCTGTTCCCACCTGGGAGGCAACACGGACATGCTGGGACCCAGGCCCAACAGCAGGAAGGGCTGTTCCCACCTGGGAGGCAACACGGACATGCTGGGACCCAGGCCCTACAGCAGGAAGGGCTGTTCCCACCTGGGAGGCAACACGGACATGCTGGGACCCAGGCCCAACAGCAGGAAGGGACTTCACGTAGCAGACTAGACAATCAAGAGGATTTCTAAAGAGGCTTCCAGGCAATGTAGCCAAAATCAACTGAAAACAAAATGAACTATTGTGGTGTGTGTGTGTTGCCTACACCTCAAAAATGTCCATTTGGAAATTCTAGATTATTATTATAATATATCTGTGTTTGCAATTTGTTTTAATTTTGTATTCATTCTGGGACTGTTGTTGGTTAATTTCAATTTATTGATTTAATTTCGTATAGCCCAAAATCGCAAATTCAAAAACATCGGCGCAGGAAGAACTCTCCAAAAAATGAAAACCCTTCCATGGGGAAAAAAGTGAAGAAACCTCAGGGAGAACGTCAGAGGAGGATCCCTCTCCTGATGGACAGACTACAGTGGATGTCATGTGTACAGAATGAACAATTGTCTTCTTTTGATAAGTGTATATTTAAATCGTATCAACCCAGCAGTACAGGTGAAGAGCCAACCCCTACTTTGTTGCACCTGTGACCACATCGGATTGTCGCTCTAAAAGCAGTCAGGTGGTTCAAAGGATGTACACATAGACTGTTTGGCTTTGGCTGGTGTTAAATTATCATACAGTACAAATGTTTCATATAGCGTCAAACTGAGTGTGCGCGCAGCGGTCGTACGTGTACAGATTGACTTGTGGTTATAACTTCATAACAAGAAGTAACTAACGTGCGGTCCTTTGGGGCGAACGTGGAAAGACGAGGATACAGCGTAGCATTTTAACAGTCTTTATTTCACACGTCTTTATATTGCCTTAGTCGACGCGCGAAGGATCTCTCCTTCTTAAGGCAGAACATACAGACATCATTAATTCTACCTGAGGCCAATTGTGCCTCCTCCTGGCACCGTTCCCCGAGCCACTCCCTTCTCCGTCCCCCTGCAGCTGAGCCAAACCACGGCCGCCACCACCGTAACTAATCAACATGAAAACACGAAAAGAGCGATGAAGGAGGATCAACGTGAGACCAGAGATGCACCAACACAACTAGTGTCCGAAAGAGGAGGTGTGTCTGTTTGGAGGGTTTTTGATTTTGGAAAATCCCACGTAGATCAGAAAACCAAATGGCTTGTGGAGCTGCTTGTATTGCCTCTGCTGGCAACACTAGCAATTTACACATCGGCAGAGAGCATGTGTTGGAATCCGAGTTGTCATTGTTCGACATCCTGGTCCCACACTGCTCAATGTCTGAATATTAACAGAAAAATAGACTCACTTACTTACATGTGCATGTAAAGGACTGATCTGTGATCGCTGAGGACCTCATGTACAGAGCACGGCGAGGTTTGTACAAACATGTCGCACTGAGGTGAAAGCGTAGACACAGAAACTGAAAATGGCAAATTGTGCTTTTGCCACAAGGATCACAATTTGTCAGTTGAGTGAACAGGAAATCGTTCCGCGTTGCAGATTAAGCAGCCATGCAGTATTACACTTACTGGAAGAACTCAAAATGGCTAAGTATATGTACCACAGTTCCTTTACCGTACCACAGTACTGAGGTAGGAATACTTTCTTCTCTGAGATGTCCACGGTCTGCTCATCATGTAATCTCCAAAACAAAACGAGAACTTCAAATGTGCCAAACACACGATTAAAAAAGAACTCGTCATCATGGAGTCTGTTTCTCAAACCATGGACGAGTGAGGAACACTGTCCTCCATAATGTTCATGAGGCCCTTTGGAACAACTTTGTGTATTTCAGTTCTTTTGGATAGTCGATGTTGAGGGCAAAAAGCAACAGTGTAGCCATGGCGCTTGTGAGGTCCTTCAGACAGGTACCACCAACACGTTGATGATGTCTTCTCCATCTTTCCCCATCACAGTCATCCCGTCTGTTCATACACCTCATTGTGATGAAGTACCCTATGAGATATAAAAAAGGAAAGACTCAGTTATGAATGACATTCAAACCACTTTTTTTCTTTTCTTGTTTTAAACAAATGATGTGTGGTTATCCACCTTGAAGGAGTTCATGCATATTTGCTTCTTGAATAACTTTTCAGGGCTCAACAGTGAAAACCAGCTTCTTAGAGAAACAATCAAACAAAAATAAAATGAGATTCAAAAGATATACAGCACAGAATGAGGAGGAAAGAGGTTATCATTTTAAGATCCAGCACGTGTCACATGCACGTACTATAAATTCACACGTACAAACACAGATTTCCACTGGCGGCATCACGGAGCTGCAGCTCGACACAGAACAGCAGAGACACTTATGCCGCTTCGCACCAAAAGGGAAGGACATTCGCGCGAGTAGATTCCATGCAAAGTGAATGCAGACGAGAAAAGTTGCATCGGAAGATCATTTTCAAGGGCGAAGCAAACTTTGCCCGCCGCAGTCTTGCGAAGGCCAATCAGCGTTCAGATGCTCCTCTCGTCCTCACCGCCGTCCTGCTGCTTTAACGGGAATACGCTTGATGAAACTGAGACACACACACACACACAGACTGAAGTCAGGTGGTGTCCGACGTTTGTGTTATTTCCAAAACATGTACAGAGCAGAACGATGTTTATTCCCATGGTGGATAGCGGAGATGATAACTGTCTTTAGGAGATAAGCCACGCCCCTTCCCCGGCGCGCATGAAGCGAATGAACTACAACTAGTCGGCTAAGAAGACGCGATCGAGTAAAGCGTGGCAAAAATTCCCTTCACTTTTGGTGTGAACGCAGGATTACACAGGCAGGGATAAGGATGTCCTCGCCAACGTTGACTGCTCTTGTCTCTATATGAGGAGCCTTCAAGCAGTCAGGGCTGATGAGAATGGAGCCTGCTGTGAAGACACGGGAGCGTATTGTCAGTGACGGCAGTCAGGGTACACTCAGCATCACGGGGAGTCTTTTACAGTCACAGCCTGTAACTGTCAGGAGACATACGGATACAAGAAAAATACAAAAGGCACTTACTTCATTTACTATAATAAAGTCTACTGTCAGACCGTATATCCGCTTCATATTGTGTCGTTTCTTTGCTAAAAGCCTCATATAATATATATAAAACCCCATCAGCGTTGCTTCTGACCACTGTGGGCCTGAACTAAATATTACATTACACTACATGTAATGTAATATTTAGTATATGTAGTATATCAAGTTGTGTAGTTACCAGTTGCAGCTGTGGAAATATATTAAATTACGATTACAATTCCATATTTTATTGCACATCCAGAGGTGCCTGTCTTGATGCCAATGCACCAAAGTGTTATCTGTGCACTGGAACTGGTGAAGGTGCATCTCTTGGCCTCAGTGGATCAGTTATCCACTTGTCATGAAACCTCAGGGAACATGTTGTCATGTATTTACCTTTTAAAATACATACACCTCTGTCCCGTCTCAGAAATGCTGGTCCTCCTTCGTCTTCTCGGGCTGTTTACTGACTCAACCCCGTTGACCTTTGACCTTTTCCAAGTGGATGCTGGGAAAGGTGGTGGTCCGGTATTCACAGATATCGACTTCTGATACTCTGTTGGTCCTTGCTGTTTCACTGATGTAGTAATCTTCACACGTGGTGTCGATCACATCCTGGATAGAGAGACGGCTTAAAGATGAAGTCAAGTTTACTTTCTTGTCTTTCTGTTTCTGTGTGTTTCTGTGTGTTTCTGTGTGTGTCTGTGTGTGTCTTGGTCTAATCCCTGGAGAGAGGGGGCCTAACTGTGTGTAATCTACCCGTCTGGCAGCGATCCCATCTGATAGCTTCAATTATAGGCTCGGGAAAGAGGCACTGCTGAGCTAAGCAAGTAAAGCACACACACACACACACATACACACACAGCGATGCACACTCACAAACACAGTAACGACACACTTGGGATATCTAAGTGGGTGCGTAATCAGGTGGAGGAGTTTGGAGCATTTTGGGCTGCTTGTGTGGCACTTTGTGTTGCCACCCGTTGGAGGCTTGGTTGTGTAGATGCTGTACGCGCAGACACACACGTACACACACACAAACAGACTGTACAGCTCAGCAGTGTCTCCGTGGCGATAGTGGAGGAGGCTCGGGCTGCCTGTGTATGATAATGTTTGTGTAATTACTCCTCTTTCCTGCCTGGCTGCTCACACAAGGTGGTGGAGGCCTTTGAGCTCTTTGAATGTGGAAGTTGTTCCATTTTACACCCTAAGCTTCATGAAAGACTACAGCCGTCTTCCTGTGGAGATCCCAGTGGCGCAGGGATCAGCAGGAGAAACCTAGTCTTTGTAGGGCTTTGTGGTGCGTTGGCTACACTAAACAGGCTTATTTCACATACTGTGTAATGCTGTGTTCACACCGAATCAAAGCGCTCTCCCCCCAGCGTGTCCCCCGAGGGAGAGGAGGGGGGCCTCTCCTCCATGGTGGTAGCAACAGATCGTTCAGAGCATCTTCTCCAGGTCCTAAACCCATGCTGAATGAACCGCTTAGCAGCTTCACCTGTTGCAGATGGACCAGATGATTATAATTCTAATAAATTGATTTAAAAGATGCTGAAATGACCAAATAATGCTGCTGATTTGTAGAATGTCACAATTCATGCTTTATCAGTTGAGTTCACCAAACAGCTTCTTAGATGCTTGTTTTCCGAATGGAGTTTTTCATCATCACTCAAATAGCTTCATTTCAATCCGGAGAGACTTGTTGAAATTTGAACAATGCTTTATTATAACAGGTATAATATGATATTGCAAGTTGTTTGGGGCTTGGACTCCATCCTGCCGCAGGATAGACCCGGGGCCGGGATCTCGAGCCGAGACGAGGCACATCCCCCCCTTGGGAGTCCAGACACTGGTGGTGGTGGTAGAGCCCAAGTTGCATAACTCTCCTGCTATGCCAGGTTCTGCTGTAGATTGGAGGTGTCAGGGGTGGTGGCGGGTCACCTTTGGAGCGTGATGAAATGACAACTGACAGCAAGAACAGAGAGGAGAGGAGAACAGTTTTTTTAACGTTTGCCTGCCCCAATGCGATTGGTTTACGGTAACGACACCCACGTCTGATACTACCCGACCCGGCCCCTAATCATCTGGCCGTGCCCCCAGGGAGAGAGGAGGCCACCAGGGAACGGCACAGCCTGTCCAGTCTTCCAGTCACTAACTAGAGTGACCGGTCGCGGGACCGCGAAATGGAAAGGTAGTCAGCTTGACTGGCCCTGTGAGACCGCGAAGCAGAAAGGTAGTCAGCTTGACTGGCCCCGTGAGACCGCGAATCAGAAAGGTAGTCAGCTTGACTGGCCCTGTGAGACCGCGAAGCAGAAAGGTAGTCAGCTTGACTGGCCCCGTGAGACCGCGAATCAGAAAGGTAGTCAGCTTGACTGGCCCTGTGAGACCGTGAAGCAGAAAGGTAGTCAGCTTGACTGGTCCCGTGAGACCGCAAAGCAGAGTGTTGTCAGCTTGACTGGCCCTGTGAGACCGTGAAGCAGAAAGGTAGTCAGCTTGACTGGTCCCGTGAGACCGCGAAGCAGAGGGTTGTCAGCTTGACTGGTCCATCCGGACATCTTTTGGGTAATGGATGTGGTCCCGTTAGACCAGGAAACAGACACGTTAAGCCAGGTAACGTCAAACAGGTCACGTTCACCTAGGACATACTAAGTCTGCGGGAAGAGGAAGAAATTCCCAGACATCTATCACCAGGAAGTCATCCAGCAGGTGGAGTACTGATGGGTTTTTGGCCCTATTCAGCAGAACAGAGCGCTTCGGACACCTTGTTAAAGATGGGTTACTCCTGCACCCAAAAGTAGAACTTCGCCTCCCACCGGATCCCGAAGAGATGCCATTGAGCCGGGTGTATGGGTACTATTTTGAATGCGTCTTTTACGTCCACTTTTGAAAGCCATGTGCCTTGGCTGGCCATTTTAATCAAGCTTATGGCATTGTCGACTGAAATGTAGTGGAGGGAAAATAGCTCTGGGGGAATAAGGCTGTTGATGCTCGGGACGGCTATCACATGTGGGGCAGACAGATCGAAAATTAATCTTTTTTTCCCCAGAGTATTTGCCCGTAGCAACGCCTACTGGATTGGTGCGAAATACCGAATATGGTGCTGCCTCGAAGGGGCCCACGATGTACTTCCTCCTTACCTCTTCTTTGATTAGGTTGGCGACAGTCCCTGGCTCTTCCCTTGCGGATTGCAGATTCTTAGCAATGTACGTTCTGGTGGGCTCCGCGACGACTCCTACGTGAAACCCCTGTGATAAGCCTGTGAGCAAGTGATTCACGAACCCCCGGTCGCGGTGCGAAGATAGCTCTGTTGCTAGTGCCGCAACGTCTATAGGTGTTGAGGGATGTATTCTCAAAATGTTTTTGAACCACGTGGCCCCCCCCCCGTGGGATCCTGCCCGAGCGCCGAGAGCATACAGACACTTAGATGCGCCTCCTTGCATAGGCTGCAAATGTGGAGATAACGGCAATTTTTGTATGAACAGACACTCTCATTATAACCAGCCGTTCCAGCCGTTCAATACACTACCAAATAAAAACCGATAAGCAACCACTTGAAACCGAGGGCCCCCCCGTGGGGAGGTCTAGCTTCGTGATTCCCGATCAAGTCCATCAAATGCCGGCGAATAAAAGGCACTCATGACAAACGAATACAATAATGTTACTACAAGAAGAGCTAATCTGTTTTAACATGCTCCAAACATGACAAATCAATCATATCCATATCTGCCAGAGACTGAGCACACTTTTTAATGAAAAGGGACGTTGTAGTGCGGTTATGGATCACCTAATATAAAAATGTTTGTTTTGGCCTTTATTCTGTTTGGGATGAACCATGAGGCTCCTCCTCCAGACCCCCCTGTCCTGTATTAGAGGGGAAAGAACTGTAAAGTCTTGTAAAGCGATTAACCAGGTAGTTCCGTTTCCTAACTTGAACTGAGTTTGGACCGGATGCATTTTGACACATTGGTGTCTTTCATTGAAATACATTTTCACAGGAAATCTCCTGAAGATACATTGGACCACACGTTATAACAAGGAAAGGAACCCTGACCCTGCTTCCTTAGAATCCATCTGACCACCATGACCAGCTCAATGGAGCAGGAGATTGATGTCAAAGTAAAATAGGAAATATGTTGAGTGTATTTTTTTGGCACAGAGGTTCAGGGGATGTTAAAGTGTAGAGATGCTGCTGCAGGTGACCTGATGGGATGAATCCATTTGACCGGCAAAATGCATTAACGTGTGTTTGTGCGGCTGAGAGTGCTTCATCATTACAGGGTCCCAGTGTCTAGTGCCCCTCTCTGTCGTCTCTCTCTCACAGGCATTTTATTACCGCATCCCATTCAGGAGAGAGCTTTGTGTCTCCAGCTTTGTGTGTTTGCGTGTGTGTGTCTGATGTAATACCATTATCCTCACTCGCCTGTTCTCTCCTCAATCAGCACTTAGCGTGCATGCATATCTCCCTCACTGCTGTCTATGCTCCCTTCCTCCCCTCTCTAACTCCTCTGTTGCTCCCTCTCTCCCTCTCCATCGATCCGTCTCCGCTGCCACCTTCAGCACTTCTCTCTCACTGATCGCCATGTTTAGCTGACACCATCGTTTAAACTTCATCTGTTTTTCATTCTTTCTTTCTTCGTCCCTTTATCCAATTCATTATGTACAACCACTCTTCTCTCACTCCCAAATAACACACAAGCCGTTTGTAACAGTTATGAACCTTCGCAGAGTCAAGAGATAGCAACAAACCTTTGAATGGTTTTAAATAAACGCTAAATGTGTAAACTTCATAGGACTGAAAAGGAAAGGACCGGTCAGAAGCCCCTGTGAAATCCATTCAGTCTGTCAACACAAACAACTCTGGACCACAATTCCACCAAAACAAGAATAAAACTAGATCCTGAGAAAATAAGTTGGGTCCGACTGTTGCTGATGGATTCAGGAGAGAGACGTTGTGTTTTCCCAATGAGACCCCACCCCCACCTGAAGGAAAACAGCATCATAACATATCAATAACATCATCAATATTTTTATATTAATTTCAAACTTTTAAAAATTGAAAATTAAAAAACTTTATTTATTTATTGTAAATGACCTCTCGCGGCCCACCTGCAGTACCTTCACGGCCCACCAGGGGGCTGCGGCCCACACTTTGGGAATCGCTGCTTTAACCAATCGGCGTCAGAAGTGCAACACAGAATTTACATTAGGCTATTACTTAGTCACATTACAAACTCAAAATAACATGAAATTATGAAGGAAAAACTTTGCGATTTATTTAACATTCAGTGTTGAACATAAAGTACATTTCATTAATCTTTTAACTGTTTTTCCAGCAACTGAATTCTTAACTTAACTTCTTGTTTAAGCAGTGTCAGTTTAATTTGTTCATTTGTGAGAATGATTTGTTGCAGAGTCGTTCCGTTTCCACCTTTAATAAATGATTGTAGCCATCCCCTTTCTCTGCTTGCCTTTTGCGCTTGCATGGTGGTGGTGCTGGTGGATTCCCCATCTCTTCCAAGACAGGGCTCCGACTTGTGCAGGGCTCTTCAAATGCAAACTCCACAGGGGCGAGGGTGATCACTTCAGCCGACAGGTTCAATGGTTCGGTGGGTTCAATGGATTCCCTGTACCAGCTGGCAGTACTCCAAACAAGGCTTGAGAACTCTCACCTCCAATTATGTACAAAACTGTTTCTGCATCAGCATTGGTGATTAATGATACGGCCTGGTGCTTTTGTTTGACAAAACTGCTATTTCTATCTTTAAGTTTGAATATGAATGCCTTATTTAAGTAAGTTTTTTGTTGAGTTATACCAACTGATAAAGGCCTCCACTCAAACCAGTCAAATGTATTTATTAACATGCATGCAGCACACACACACTTCATTTTCATAGCCAAAGCTCAGAAGGTCTGTGTTAACTGGCTGTCTTCTTTCCACAGACATCTGTAAAGAAAAACTAATATTAAGGTTTTAGGGCTGTCCCTTTAGTTGACAACTGTTTCCTAAAAAGATATGTACAACCCATTTTAAAATCTACACACAATGCCTTGCAAGCAAATGTATTCAGATGTGGACTGTGGACGGCGACATACAGACGCTAGCCTATTTACCAACCTGTTAGCTCCTTAACGCAGACGTCAATGGAGCAGCGTAAGCTCACGTTAGAACTCGGCTGTCGATTGTGATGGCGAGGTTCCTAGCGTTTAAAGTGGGCGTTAACACGGAGTTGCCAAAGTTGACAGTCAAGTCCTGGGTCGGAGAGTCTTTTCCTGGAAGGAGAAGGACTTCAGTCTTGTCGGGGTTGATTTTCAGATGGTGGGCGGATCCACTGAGAGATGTCAGTCAGACAGGCAGAGATCCGAAGTGAGGGAACGCACGTCGCGTTTGTCTGTGCCACAAATTGTCGGAAACGAACCATGATGTAGGCGGAGAGCTGGCGGAGGTGCGAATGGCCCGAATTAGCATATGAATGCAGCGAAACCGCGGGTGGCCGAGCCGAGCGGGCTTGAATATCCTTACTCCTTATTGGATGAAACCACAACTAACAAATAAAATCACTCGTGATTGGCAGCAAAACCACACGTGGGCAGACCAGGCTTGAGTTTCCTTGTTCATGATTGGATGAAAACAGCTTTCAATCACTCGTGATTGGTTGGCAGATCTGTCGCTATTGGTCACCCGCCTCATTTTATTTATATATATTTATATATTCATTTACATATTCTGCTGTATATTCATTTCATTGTTATCCTATGTAGGCTACTACACTATTATTAGGATACCAACCAGGACATCAATGAATTAATAGAGAAAATGAACATTTGCCACATGTTTATGCAAAGAAAGAGCTTTATTAACAACACACAAACAACAACTACATACAAAGTGAGGATCTGCACACACTTGGGTAACGGCGGTTTAAAAACTACAGCTCAGTAAACTGTCCGTTTGCCTCCTCGGGGTTGTAGACCGTCACTGGCGCCGTGTTTTCCGAGGCAGGTCTGTTGTGCAGGCGCCTCGTGTGTGTGTGGCGACCGTACAATCCACCCGAGACCCCGCCAACAACGCCGTCCCCTCCGCCCGACGTGAGCTCTCGGTGTGGCGGTTTCCAGAGTTCCACCTCGTCATCAGCCAGCACACTTTGTCTCGATTCCAGCAGCTGTAAAAACAACAATGAATCAGTACTGTCGCGATTTGTACGGACACAACACATCTATCAATGCACCTGAAACAAGTCAGCAAATAAACTCTGACCCTCTTTCTTCTCGCTCGACTCCGCGCTGAATCCTTCGCTGCTCCTGCGTCCCGTCTCAAAATCCGTCTCACAGGCGGCTGGAAAACAATTAAATGAGTGTGGTATGAATACAAAAAAATCAAACGCAAGTCACAGTAACATTTAACAAGGAAGGAGAACAGTGTGTCACTTACACACAATGACGTTGTCTAAATCTGGACTTTTCCCGGAGCAAATACGAGGTCTGCCTCATTATGAAATTAGTCTGTGAAAAAAAAAGTACAGTTATGATCGGTATCCATACGTATATATTCCCTTATAGCGCAGAATGAAAGCATATTCTGTAAATCTGACCCTTGCTCCGGTTCGTAGCGCCTGTAGTTCGTCTCGTAGTTGTGAAGACGGCGCACCGCTTCCTGTAGACGACACGGCAAAGAAAACACACTTTAATAAAGCTGTTTCTGCTCACTTGTAAGGCTACTAGGCTACTCTTAACTTAGCTTGAGGCTACGCTACTTTTAGCTTAGCTAGCAGTCATCGAACGTATTCTTACCGCTATCTTGGGATCGTGCGCCCGTCTCCTCTTCTTTGAGTCGGTTCCTCTCCTCCATGGACAGAAACCGCAGAGTCCCGAACGCTCCAGTGGAGCGAACCGCTCGCTGATATCGGCAGTTTGTTGTTGGAGTTGACGAGACGATCCACTGAGAGCATCAGCAGCTTCTTCTCGTCTGTCTGCCGACTGGCCGAAAGTTGGTGACCGCGGAGAGGAGTTGAAGGCGAGTTGAACGCGGAGCGTCGTCCAGCCATTATTCACGAAGCAGCAAAAACCAAACAAAGGAACTGGAGATACAGTTCTTCTGAATATAGTAACACACTGTTTGTATGCTCGTCTTGCAAGTACTGCTGTCTGAGTCGTGCCTATGACCTCACACGTGATTGGACGAGGAGTCTAAGGGTCCTCCAATCACATACGAGGTTATTGTTACACGGAAGGACCAGTATTTTAGGAAGACAAATGGTTGGGACTTTGAAACAGCTGATATGCTTTATGTAAAGCAGTGAACGACTTTCCCTAGAAAACTGTACAGTGGTGCCTCTTTCTGCATTCCACCAGACAATCTTGAGTCTGACAGACGTGCAATGTTGACAATGTATCATCACATGTACCCTTGTGTCACTGAGGTTGAATGTTTTGCCATGACATGTAAACGGGTAACATATATGACTGTAACTTACTCAATCGATAGATGCAGAGCAGAAAGGTCAGCATATGTTCATGCTAAGTGGTGTGGAAACACTAACAGTTTTGAGGAACCCGTCCTTGACCCTCTAGCAGAACTACGACCAGCCATTATAAAGCAGTTTATAGTTGTTAATGTTGTGTCAAAGGGTACTGCATTTAAACATGTTCTTGCACAAGTTTCCTGGCTTCATCTCCACCCGGACAGACATTTTTATGGAAAGCCAATAGAAGTTTGGGGCTTGCAGGGAACAGACACGTCAAACCCAGCATCATTTCTGCCAGTTGAGCGCATTGCTAGAAGATGTGTGGTTAATACATCCTCTGTGCATTTAAGTAGGACCAAAGAAAAGGTCACTGTAGTCCTGCCACTATGCACTGTAGTTGAGCTCTAGGAGACTGTGATCTCTGCAGATCCCTCATGCTGATTCAAATGTTGTTTGCATGGAATGCTCATTTTACCGTGATTAAAACTCATTTTTTAAAGAAGTTATTTTGTGTATCTTTTTTACATAACATTTGCCATTGCTAATGGCGTACACAGTAATCTATCATATTTGAATTAAATAAATCAATTCAAGCTCAAAATGTAAGAGTCTATAATTAGGCTACTGACCCTGATCTAGTTTGTACCAGAGATTTTCTTACCTTTTAAAAAAATGTCACCTGGGCTAAAACTCCCTCTGCGACCCTGATTTGCATTTGTATAGCTCACAGCATTTTCATTTACATGTCAAAGCCTCCCCTAGAATTAGGAGGAGGGGGGTCATGGGGGGACAACTGCCAAGGGAGGCCCACATCAATTTCTGACAATTTACGGCAGTTTTCGGCGTTGCCCGCAAAGCGTGCGGTGTCTGTTGCAGTGGATGCAACAGACACCGCACAACTGTTCATTTCTTTGCGGGGAGTTGACGATAACCTTTGCATTACGGAGGAGCTGCTTGATCTTCGGAGTCTAAAGGGCACAACAACGGGTGAGGACATTTTTGAAGCCGTGTCAGGTGCAATTGACAAGATGGAACTTAAATGGGTGGAGGACGGGGCTCCCGCTATGACAGGCGAGTGCAAAGGAATGGCATCTATGGTGTGCGCCAAGGTGCCAGAGAGTGGAGGCGAGGCTGTAAAATTGCACTGTATCATTCACCAAGAAGCTCTCTGTGCCAAGACAGTCCAGCTTGGCGATGTGATGACCACAGTTGTGAAAACTGTCAACATAATTCGAGCACGAGGGCTCTACCACAGAGAATTAAGCTTTCCTATCTGATGTTGATGATGCTGAATACAGGGACGTACTCGATCATTGTGATGTGCGCTGGCTTAGTCGCGGCTCCGTGCTGAAGCGGTTTTATTCCCTGAGATCACAAATTGACCAGTTTTTGAAAGAGAAGGACCGACCTCTTTATGAACTGAGTGATCCTCTATGGTTGGCAGACCTGGCCTTTCTAGTTGATCTTACTGGTCATCTTAACTCACTGAACAAGAGCCTACAAGGCAAAGACCAGCTTGTACCAAAACTTTATCCACACATGAAAGCATTTTGTGCGAAGCTTCGTCTTTTTGAGACACAACTACGCAACTTCAACCTTGCGCACTTCCCTACGCTGTCTGAAATCAAATGTGCTCATCCAAAGGGGGAACTCTCTGCTAAAAAGGGGAAATATGTTTCTGTGATCACAACTCTTATGTCAGAATTCAATCAGCGCCATGAAAACCTCCTGAAAACCTCCTGGACCCCCACCAGTCAGGCTTCAAGGCCATTCCACAGAGACTGCTCTCCTTGCTGTCTCAGAGCAACTCCACACTGCTAGAGCCGCCTCTCTCTCCTCTCTCCTCGTCCTTCTGGACCTCTCTGCTGCATTTGACACAGTCAACCACCAGATCCTTATTTCCTCCCTTCAGGAACTTGGTGTCTCAGGCTCTGCTCTCTCCCTTCTCTCATCCTACCTTGACGGCTGCACTTACCGGGTAACCTGGAGAGGATCTGTGTCAGAACCTTGTCCTCTTACTGCTGGAGTTCCTCAGGGTTCCGTCCTCGGTACCCTCCTCTTCTCTCTCTACACCAACTCTCTCGGCGCTGTCATTCGCTCGCATGGCTTCTCTTACCACAGCTATGCCGATGACACCAACTAATTCTCTCCTTGCCTCACTTGGACACCCAGGTGGCAGCACAGATCTCTGCCTGTCTGACTGACATCTCTCAGTGGATGTCCGCTCACCATCCGAAAATCTACCCCGACAAGATTCAACTACTTCTCTTTGCGGGAAAAAATTCTCAGGACCTGACTGTTAACGCCCACTTTCACTGCTAGGAACCTCGGCGTGACACTTCACAGCCAACTCTTCCTGACTCCCAACATCACTGCGACAACGCAATCCTGTAGATACACGCTCTACAACATCAGGAGAATATGTCCCCTTCTCGCTTCGTAACTCTCTCCTGCAGGTCTCCTGCTACCACCATTCCACCTCTGCAGCTCATCCAGAATGCAGCAGCTCCACTGGTCTTTAACCTTCCTAAGTTCTCCCTCACTCCTCCACTCCTCCGCTCTCTTCACTGGTACCGGTGGCTCATCCAGTTCTAAACATTGGTGCTCACGTACCATGCTGTGAATGGATGGGGTCAATTCAATTCAATTCATTTTATTTTGTATAGCCCATAATCGCAAATTACAAATTTGCCTCAGAGGGCTTTACAGTCTGTACAGATACAACATCCTCTGCCCAGAAACCCACCATCGGCACAGGAAAAACTCCCCAAAAAATGAAAAAACCCTTACAAGAGGGAAAAAAGGGAAGAAACCTTAGGGAGAACGTCAGAGGAGGATCCGTCTCCTGATGGACAGACTACAATGGATGCCATGTGTACAGAATGAACAATGTATAATACATGCAATTCCAGCTTACATCCAGGACCTGGTCCAACCCGACATCCCGACACGCACTCTCCGCTCTGCATGTGATAAACTGCTTGTTCCTCCTCACTGAGAGCAAAACACTCGACTAGATCTCCACTCTTTGCTGTCCTGCTCCTAAATGGTGGAAGGAGGTCTCTGAAGACATCAGGACCACAGAGAGCCTTCACATCTTGAGACTAAAGACAAACCTCTTCAGACTCTACCTCCACTAACACACTAACTAACTGGAGCACTTAAAGTGTACTTATAATGGCTCTTATCTATAGCAAATTGTAAATCGGCTTATTTGATGAAATTGCACTTTCTTGTTCTGAGTTTGTATCCTTATGCATGCATTACATTTAAAGTAACGTAGAGCAACTGAATCTCAAACTTTTTTGGCTCAACATTTAGGCTCATCTCCATTTTGACCCACAACTTTCCAGCAAAGCACTCATTATTTTAATTTCGTCTCACACACAGCCTGTCTTTCTGCTCTCAGTGAGCTCAGTATAGCCTACTTGGCGCCCCCTCTCTTCCTTTCCAAGTCCTATAATATGAGCTCTGGTGTTGACATGTCGCAGGTTGTATAATGTTTTTTATCCCAGACGGTGTGTTCTCAATTTCCCAGAGCACATATCTGTGTCAAGAGCGCAGAGAGAGATCGCAGTAATAAAAAATGACCTTCGATCTAAATCAGGATCTCTGTTTTATGCCCCCTCCAACTCGTCCTTAACCCTTGAACCCTTCCCTGCATATCTCCCTTGTTCGGTTCCTTTATGACATAGGATCTTGTCTTTTCCAATTGTTTCAATGTAAGATATCCCATTGAACAGCCTTGCTTAGTTTTCTCAACATGATGGCACCTAATCTTTGGCATGCTGTGGGATTCCTTGCAGCAGGAGGAGGAGGTTGTACAGACGGAGGGCTCCCAGCAGCTCCACCTGCAGTCCAGCAATTCATCGGAGAAGCTGCAGCCCAAGAGGTTACACGTCTCCAACATCCCTTTCCGTTTCCGAGACCCTGACCTCCGGCAAATGTTCGGGGTGAGATGACAACTGAACCACACACACAATCACACACCACTACACACGCGCAGATCAAATATGTGATTTGAAACTGCCAGTAGGACCTTCTAGGTTCAATAATAAGCATTAAAAAATAAACATTACGGCGTTGCTTAAGGACATGAGTAATTTAATACCATTAAGTCAGCTCACAGTTAATAGAGGCAAAAACATATAAAGCGTATGTAATGAAAATATTTCTTGAATATGGTTAAAGTTATTCTGAGAAGTAATTGAGATTCCAATTTAACCGTTTACATGGGTCCTGAAATTAGTGATCCGGTTAGAAGTATGAAAAGTAGTTCAACCTGACTGATTAAGGTTGGTGAGAGGTAGTTTTTTGAGACAGTAAAAAGCTTTTGTTAGCACTTGTATTAGATCAAAACAGTTAAAAATAAATAAAAATTCATGACCTTGTTAATGGCGACGATGTCCACATACGCAGATTATTTTTTTGCACCACCACAGCAACTATTGAAAAACAATAGCATTTTCCATGATTATTTTGGTGCCAATACTCCTATTGAACGGATACAGTTTACAACACCCCTTTCAACTTTAATCTTTTTAATTTGATCAAATGTTACACTTTTTTAACACAGTTTTATTCCTATAGTGTTATTATTTTCGTTATTAGTGGAATACCGAACCAAAAATGACGTATGTAACTACTGTTCTATGAATCGTGGATGAAGATGTTAGAGGCAGTGTTTCACACCGGATAATCAATTCAATTCAATTCATTTTATTTTGTATAGCCCATAATCGCAAATTACAAATTTGCCTCAGAGGGCTTTACAGTCTGTACACCTACAACATCCTCTGCCCCGAAACCCACCATCGGCACAGGAACAACTCCCCAAAAAATGAAAAACCCTTACAAGAGGGAAAAAAGGGAAGAAACCTTAGGGAGAACATCAGAGGAGGGATCCCACTCCCGGGATGGACAGACTACAATGATGCCATGTGTACAGAATGAACAATGTATAATACATGCAATTATATGACAGGAATGATTCAAGTAATTGTGAGTAGTAAGCCAGGCGCACAGCAGGACCACTGCAGGGACCACCACCATCACATAGAACCATCACATCCACCATCAGAACCACCATCAGATAGAACCACCATCAGATAGAACCACCATCCACAGAAGCCTGTGGGTAGGGAGAGCACAGAGATTTTAGGAGAGGGTAATGTCGGTTTATGAGTAAAGTAATATGATTGATATCTAAAATAATGATGATGATGATGATGATGGCAGCAGCAGGCGTCAGCATGGCCACGGTAGGTGTCAGGACCAGGGTCCCGAAGGAACCACGATCTACGGAGACTCCTGGAAAGAAGCTGAATTAGTCATGTGCATTAATAAAACTTGAATTATGGTAGAACGAGAGCGTGAGAGAGGAGCTCGGTGTGTCCTAAGACAAGACGAGGATATGATGGGTCATCGTGGCGCAGAGGTAGAGAGGGTGCACTGGGAACCACAAGGTTGGTGCTTTGAGCCCAGGCTGAGCAAGACACCTAACCCCGAATCACTCCCCGGGCAAAAATGTAAGAAGGAATGGGTTAAAAATGCAATGTAAGTCGCTTTGGATAAAAGCGCCAGCTAAATGACCTGTAATGTAATGGATATCGTCTCGTGCAAGTGCAGGTTGAGTATTTAGTCATATGTGACCTTGGATGACGTACACAGTCTAGGAGTTCCGGTTTAAACAGAGATAAATCTTTTTTCCAAGGGACCCGGAACTCTGGCGGTCAGTACGGATGAAACACAATTACAAGTTGCATATTTAATGACAGTTCTATGAGTCCTGGACGGCAGTGTTTCAAACTGAATGACTTATACAAACAGAGTCACAAGGCATCCTTAGTGCCTACCCCCTGCAGCGCATGCAGAGGAGCTTGAGCGGGAAACCACACTCATTGGGTGAGGGTCGTATGGCGGTGGTGGCTTACTCATAAGCCCACAGTCTCAACCTCTCTTGCCCCAATGGAGGGTCAAACTTTTCTAGTTGGATAGGTTTGTTGGTCTGCGAGTGTGCCAGCACCTTTTGGGAGCTGAGCCATCTGAGTTTCACCTCGGCTGGCTCAGCATGTTTCGCTCACCGAGAAGGGATGTAAATCACTCACCTGTTCCGCATTGCACACCAACCAGAAAACAGCAGCCACCTGTTCTCGAACTGCAGACGTTTGGATGGCAACCTGGCATTCAGAATAGTCCTCCTGGCTGGTTCTATGCAGCTGTTCAGCAGTTGGTCGGCAGATTCACTGGCCAAACCAACAGCTGTAGGCGGCCAGGGGTCTGGATGCCAGATCAGGGATCAGAGGGTCTTCTGTACGGAGGGTCTCCTGGTTGTCCTCCTCCCCACTTCAGACCGGGTCGACTGTGCCAGCCAGAACTAGAGGCTAGGCTGGACCAGGGAGGATGTCAGGATCCAAGTTCGCGAGACAAGGGCGCAAATGCCACGTGAATCACTGAGGGACTTCTCCCAAGCAATTAGAGAAATCCCAGTCATCGTTCTTCCTTGGAAACTGCTGTTTTGTCAATCCTCTCCCTCCTGCGTCTCAGCCGTCTTCATTTGAGGTCACAAGTGACTTTGTTGTACTACTAATACTCAACCTGCGCTGTGCGAGATGGAAGACATCCATTGTGAAACATTGCTTATGCCGGTCAGTAAGGATGAAGTAGAACTATTGACACCTTGGCTACAATGACTGGGATTTTATTTAGAAACTGCATTGTAGTCGGAAAGCGTCACATTGTTGAATGCAAGTTGAGGTATTGCAATTTGGCTCTTGGGGCACACCCATTATTTTTAATGGGAGTGCCCAAAGAGCTTTATTCTTCTTCATGCCAACTGATGTGAAATTGAATAATTGTTGATCATTTCTGTTGTTTGTTTGGTGTTGAGGCCTTGGACTTATCTCTTCACAAACATCATTCTCATAGTCAGTGGGATATATGGCGACAAAAGGGAAAATCAGAGGTGGAGCTCATGTAATTACAATATGAGGAGCTTCAGCAGCAATGCAGTAACCGCAATGACAGAGCAGGGCTGAGCAGTAAGCAAGACCTTTCTATACAAACAATCAAGTAGAAAAATAGATCAGTGCAAATCAAGTTGTACCCCTCAACTACCTCCCAAGACTCTTTAAATAATTCACACCTTCACCTCTTCGAGCTCCCTAACCAAAATTGGGCTGAACTTATTAATGTGTCATCTTCAGTGTCTGTCCTTAACTGGTCATTGGAGAGCCTGGCTGTGGTGGATAGCTATGCTCCAATTCTCTTCATCTGTGTAAAAGAAAACACTTAGTCAAGAAATCTAATTCAGGAAATGTACAATGTGTTAATTAGACAAATAATTGAACTGGTGTCAGGGAAACGAAAATGAGCAGTTCTAATTCAATGAAACTAAAAATCAAAGACAAAGTATGTATGAAACTGAAATTCACAAACCAAAAAATACAAATGGCTGTCATTCCTATCATTTACAGTAATATTTGAATTTATCATTTTATTTTATTTAAAAAAGTAGCAATGGTTGTCAGAAATCCTACCTAGCTAAAATAATTCTATAACAATTAGACGTCTGATTGAAACATTGCGGAGAAAGTGCAATGTCAGACTTTGGGAACTTAGTTGATGTGCACACACTACTACAAAACTGAAAAATCATTAGAAAAGTTTTGACTCTCATGCTGACTTCCCTTCCCTGCTGAAGTCCCTTTTCAAACAGGTGTTTTTTGTTAGTTCAGAAGATTTATTAGTTTGATTTCTCGGATGTTGAAGACTGGCGTGCATCACATGCACACGGCCACATACAACTTCTTCTCTTTTCTCCCACTTAATGGTCCAGCTTTAAGAATTAATAGTTGTGGGCAGGAAGATTGCAGTCCAGATTCCACTTGGGCTCCAGTGGCGCTGTCCTCCATTCCCCTAAAAGAGGACATGAGCAACTAACTCAATCTCCATTCATGCTTCTGCTAGACTACAGTCACAATGCAAACAAAGCAAAGAGCTTGAGGATTATAGCAAATGGGAGTAGAAAATTGAATATTTCAGCAAAATCTGTAATAGAAAAGCAAAACAGGCGCAGAAATTCAAAGGTGATGTAGCTACAAGCTGGAGATCTATCACTGTAAGTTACACAATAATACACAGAAATACTCTGTCAAACACCTCAAGTCCAGCTCAGGACGCAAGAATAAAGGGTACGACTGCAACAGTGGAGGAACATAAGTCAGGAAGGGTACGGGCTCTGAAAGGAATACAGCTGGGTTCATTACTCATTACATCATTCATAATTAAAACAACACATTTGGAGGGAAATTACTAGGCTGGTGAAAAGGGTTTTAATGGTAGAATGATAATTGGCATTCACAGCACCACTTCATTCTCACGATATCTAGGACTGCACCTGAAATATTTCCCAGCACACACGGCACACTTACCTAAACAGATGGAGCTGTTTGGATTTCTCCTTAACCAGAAGAGACCCAATGCCAGTCTGACCACATGTCTGCTTCTTTGGCAAATTCCTTCATTGCCTGGGACCAGAATGTCTACCGGTGGAGCCAGTTGGCCTGCACTCTGAGAAGGACCCTGTTCATTTAACCCCACACACATAGTGAAACTTGACAAGCTGATATGCAGGACTACTGCCGTCCCCTGAGTCTCAGCTGTGTATAATTAATAAGCAGGCACTTAGTGAGCCCGCCGCAAGAGGGTCCTTACTGCCACATTCCCAGAGGTAGAGGTCCTAAATGAGTCATTAGATACTCAGCACACATAGGTGTGCACTCAGTGTGTCCCTCACACACACGCTGCTGAGGTAGACTGTATGCGTGGTTGTGTGTAGGTGTGTCTTTGCAGTGAGCGCCGGGGGTCAGGTTTTGTGCTTTAGTTTTAATGACACCTACTTTTTCCTAATCACCTGTTCTGGAGCTTTCCAGCGGCACAGTGCTCCCATCATAGGAATTCTTTTTAGTGTCTGCTGTTCATGTCTTCACTCACATTTGCCGCCCAAATTATTCCACAAAGCTCCCCCCTAACCGACACGGCCACCAAAGAGGCAAAGGTGTAATTATCATCTAAAATCTGCTCACTTACATCAACATATAAGCATAGCTGATAGTTAGAGAGCATGAGCTCCTATTGTTGAGTCTGCCAGTGGGGCCAGTGTGTTTGTGTTGATTAAGGCAATTCGTGTTTAAGGACGGTGACAGATGTTATTGCTCTGTTTACCATTATGGCAAGGCGCACCATGGGGGACCTGTAATTTTGGTCGTATCATCACTTTTGAGATATTTGGTTGAGGTAATTGTGGTCCCATAAACACAATCCCAATCATCAAGGATTAGCAATTTCATGAAGCACCTTGTCATAAATGTGTGTTGGTACATTGATATCTATAAGAACAGTACCTGGACCCAGGGGGGGTTCAGGTGAGGGGCAGTATGGGGGGGTGGGTTTGCAAGCAGGAGGTGCAGCAGATACTCACCAAACCGATACAGTTGGTGGAACAGACTCCCTGGTTATTGTCCTTGAGGAATTCAACAAAGGAAATCTCAGTCCTGTACTTTCCAAATACAAAGTTTATTGAATGCCCAGAGAGAGGAGACACTTTGGATTACTGCTACACCAGGGTAAGCGTTGCCTATCACACCGTCCCTCATGCTGCGTTGGGACTCTCTTACCACACCACAGGAATTTAAGAAGTGGACCAGTGAGGCACTGGAGGATCTGGGACGTTTTCAGGACTGCTACCAAAAGTCTGAAAAGAGTTCACAGGCTGTAACTCCATCATACACCAAGTTGAATTATAACAACAACCAACTCTGGTTTACAGGGGAACTCAGAAAGCTACGACTACAGAAGGATCATGCACACAAAATGTCCGACTTCCTGTGTGATTTAAGGCTGTCCTCCGCGAGGACTTTTTGTACGTCTTATCACGTTACATATACGTTGCATGAATGAATTGGAATATCATCGGAAAGTTAATTGAATTTAGTCATTCATTACACACAGGGAAAAATAGTTGAATACATTTGGATGATTACGGCTTATCGCTAATAAAAAACCCAGATTCAGTTTCTTGGAAAATTTGAATATTGTGAACAACTTCAATATTGTAGACTCATGGTGTCACACTGATCAGCCAATGAACACCTGCAAAAGTTTCTTTAGACCTTAAATGGTCTCTCAGTCTGGTTCAGTAGGACGAGGCACAATCATGAGTGCTGGCTTGTCAGATGTCCAGAAGACCGTCATTAACACTCTGCACAGGGACGGTAAGCCACAAAAGGTCATTGTTAAAGCAACCGGCTGTTCAGGATCAGGAATCAGGAATCAGGAAACATTTATTACCAAAATATGCCAAACATACAAGGAATTTGTCTTGGCGGTTGGTGCGCGACAGTAGACAGTGTAACAATAGACAAGACAGCAGTGCACAAGTAATAAAATAAAGTAAAATGAAATGCTAATGCAATTAGTTAGTAGAATAAGGCTATGGGTTAGTATAAAACAAGGGAATAAAGTTAAACATTTTAAATATTAAAAAAGTTTTAAAAAAATATGAAGCATAAAGTGCACTAACGAACAAGTAACAAAGTGACGAGTGACGACAAAGTGATAAGTGATTCAGAGTGCTGTATCCAAGCACATTCATGGGATGTTGAGTGGACGGAAAAGGTGTGGTAGAAAAAGGTGCACAAGCAGCAGGGATACCCGCAGCCTTGTGAGGGTAGAGAAGCAAAGCACCTTCAACAATTTGGGGGAAAATCACAAGGAGTGGACTGCGGCTGGAGTCAATGCTTCAAGAGCCACCACACGGGTTGAGAACATGGGCTACAACTGTCCCATACCTTGTGTCTGTTACGACTGTATGCATGACCCAGCACACAGAGATTCCACACAGGACACAGACAATCAGTTCAAGCAATTTAATGAGTGCAAATACTCAAAAGGGAGGTGAACAACCGAGGCTGAGCCTGGGGTTTCTAGGAAGGGGACGGAGCTCCACAGTGGAATCCAGGTGATGCAGGTGGGGATGTCGGAGCAACGTGAGGCAGGTGGTACGGCATTTAAGGAACAGGTACAGCGGAATCTGCACAGAGGAACTGAGGTCAGAGAGAAATAACCACAGAAAGAACCAGAGTTTGCTGGACAACACAAGCTGGGGTGAATAGTGGAACGTTGATCAGCTGTGTGGGAATGGAGCAGGATGAACGACCACGCCTCTTGCAGGTGGGGAGAAACAGCACAGACAGACACACGGGAAAAGATACAAACACACAGGATAGGGAAAAAACGGCAGCTGACCCACAACAGTGTCCAGCCACTTCTGAATCAGACACAACGTCAGAAGCGTCTTACCTGGGCTAAGTATAAAAAGGTCCGGTCTGTTGCTCAGCGGTCCAAAAATGTCTTTTCACATGGAAGTAACTTTTACATTTCATTTGAATTGGAAATCTGGAGGACTTGGATTTCCTGGAGGAAGAGAGGCACACAATCCAAGGTGCTTGAGGTCCAGTGTGAAGTTTCCACAGTCGGTGAAGTTTTTGGGAGCCATGTCATCTGCTGGCGTTGGTCCACTGTGTTTTATCAAGTCCAAAGCTATTGCAGCAGTCTACCAGGAAACTTTAGAGCACTTCATGCTTCCCTCTGCTGACAAGCATTATGGAGATTCTCATTTCATTTTCCAGCAGGACTTGGCACCTCCTCACACTGCCAAAAGGACCGATACCTGGTTTAGAAATGATGGTATCACTGTGCTTGATTGGCTAGAACACTGGCCTGACCTAGAATCTATGGGATGTTGTCAAGAGGAAGATGAAAGACACCAGACCCAACAATCCAGATGAGCTGAAGGCGCTATCAAAGCAACCTGGGATTCACCTCAACAGGCCCAGTGCGGCCCGTCGGATGACTTTGCTAAGTGTAAAGAAAATGACAGAAAGCCATAAATTGCATTTCTATAAAAGTAATTGCTATTCCTATAAAGTCCACTGGGGGTCGCACTCTGTGAGTGAGCACATGCGTCAGACCTTAATCGACGACAGTGTTCCTCCGGGCAGCAGCGCCCGACCGCACCATCCGCGTCCGACGTTAACTTTTCAAATTAATTGAGATGAAACTGTAGATACCACATTGCATGCAGCGAGCAAAAACCTAATATTGGGGCAAATCAAATGAGGGCTCTAGCAGACTCATATTTCACTTCACGGACTCATTCCCACTCCAACTCAACATCCATTGTAGACCGCAATTTTTGCAAATTTCACAACCTTTCTAGACACTTAAGCACCTCGTCTTGCAAATAAAGTGCCACGATTATAATAATGATAATAATAATAAACAAGGAGGACAATAGTTCCTCTGTTCAGGCTCAAGCTCAAGTGGGAAAGTGACGTAAAATGTACTTATTTTAGAAAACAAATATACTTTGTAAAGTTTATTTATATATTTTAACATAATTCATTCAAAACAAAGAAGGTATACCATTTGGGGTTTGGGGGGGGCTTCAATTTTCTTATATCATCAATAGAGGGCTTGACAGAAAACGTTTGGGAACCACTGGGCTGATGGAAGACAGGATGAGGGTTGTAACTCAGTAGAGCGCAGTGTTGTCCTTCAAACAGAGGATTGACGTTTCCATCCTGGGACATTTTTGGGTTCAGTGAAACATCAACGTCTGGCTAAGAGCAAGTTCATTTTTCTCTTATTTAAAAGTTAAACTCTTTTCTGAAACACAGAAAAAAGTCAAACAAGTTGGGAGACACTTTTTGTTGTTAGGAAACGGAATCTATTTTTTTCAGCTTGAATGTATTTCTGTGCAGTTCTGCAATGCAAATGTGTAACATACTACATACATGTACATGCACCATGTGTGTTCTGCTGCTGGACTGATTCAGGGCTGGAGCTGTGACCTTTCCTTTGGTCTGCTCTTTGCTCCATGTTTATTTATTTATTGAAATATACTACTTTATTCAAGGTCTAGTAATGGGGAGTACAAGGCTGAGCATTATCATACTGGCTGGCAAGGTTAGCGCTGCTCAATAGAGCCATGACTTCATCCCAGTAAACTTGTTTTACACCGATATGAATTGAGTTGGGAATCAAATACACTACATTCTCCGTGTTACTATTTAAAAGCTGAAGCAGTACTGAATGTGCATCGCTCCTTTTAGAAACCTCGATTCATATTCCATTTATTTATCAGAAAAGAGAATCTGGATTGTAGTGGTATAGGTCAGAGGTCACTAACTGGCGGCCGCAGTCCGGATCTGGACCCAGTAGCCATCCCATCTGCACCCAGACAAAAAGCCACTACCTCTTTACGGTAGTGGCTTAAAGCACAGACATTTCAGTCTGTGCTTTCCAGGCAGGATCATATCGTCTCAACATTGCAGACAGATTAGAGAGATCGTGGCAAATTACAAATAAAAAGACGGAAATTTGAGAAGAAGACAAGTGAGACTGAGAGAAAGAGACGGGGGAGAAAAATAAGGAACAAATCACTCCCTCCAAAAAGAGAAACTTAGACAACGAAAGTAGAGCATTTAATCTAAAATGGACAAACTTGTTTCTGTTCATACTTCCTACAGGAGGACTAATTTAAACTAGTGTGTCTCATATGCTCAGAGGCCGTTGAGACGCCATTATGAGGCACAAAGAGCCCCTCTTCGTGAGGAAGAGGAGGAAACGGCCCTGACTGCACCCACGCCCAGGTTTGAAATCCTGGCAGGAGAAGCTAGAGCGCAATCCTCTCTCTGAGTAAAACCAGTGGGGACGGATATATACATATATATATATATACACTCTATAAAAGTGTTCAATTGTTAAAATGCTTTTTGATGTAATATTTATAATTTGCTGAGACTGTCAAGTCCAAATGTGAAGCAGAAAAGGGCAAATTCAGGCTTTTCTTCCTTTATTTTATTTCTTCAGAATTGAATCACCTCCAAGTGCTCGGGAAGTTGCTCGATTCCCAATATCTCTACTGTACATTTGATCCTAGTGTGAGGCTAAAACATGGTCTTACCTCATGTATTCACCACCAATGTGCTGCAGAGGTGTGGCTACCAGCACCAAACCGGACCACAGTAATCAGCCTAAAACGAGACGGGGAGCTGATCAGGACCATTAAGAACGGAACCTCTAGGCACCAAATGTGCGGTTGGGCTGGTGAGAGAGGCCTTTGGCAGGTGGTCTGCATCATGACCAGATAAATAAATGTATGGCTCATTGTAAGTCTTAGTGAGCTCTCCGATTGCTTCCATTCCCACATACACTGTAGAGAAACCATTTCCTGTTTTAACTTTACTAAAATGCTTTAGCCTTGCTCTGTTTGTAGCGTGGGAGAGGAAAAGCAAGATTATGGCGATCATTAAGATTAGCGGTGTGTGTATCGCAGCATTGCTATAGCAACCGCATCCACCATCGTAATGTTCATTAACACCACGTAGCCCTAGTCCCCCCCACACACAGACTTTATTACCACCACAGAGCAAACACAGCATTAAACAGTGTTCAGAGTAAATGGACATTTTAGTAATCCCATTGTCGGGTGAAAGGGAGTTTGTTCATTCGGCGCAGTGACTGCTTGACCTTTTTAATGTTTTTTATTTCAGAGTAAGAGAGAACTGCGCAGGTCACCATGTTCTAATTATTTCCTGCCCTCCTCCCCCCTCCCTGTCGTCCACAGCAATTTGGCAAGATTTTAGACGTGGAGATTATTTTTAACGAGCGAGGCTCCAAGGTAAGTGTGCTGCAACCACACATCCACACCCCTTCACACAGCGCCGGCGTTGGTCCCCTTCCCAGGGCAGTAATTACCAACCCGAATCAGTGACACTTGGCTGCAGGCGGCTTTTACGCTGCACTGGCCTGCCGTGCATTGTGACGACGAATAGCTCACACTTCTCTTAACGCTGGCAGAAGGATTCTGCAAACACGTGCTTATCTCACCTGTTTAGCTTCTGGACCCATGCCAGGAAGTCGTAATATATATATAATATAATATATTATATATATAATATAATAGAGTGTATGCAAAAATCCTTCCCACTCATTTACAGCCCCATAAACAGTATTGTATTACAGTGACCTCCTCAAGCCGGGGCCCAACGCTTCTACATTTAGGAGCTGATTCCAACAACACTTGTTACATTCAAACCTAGAAATGTGTTTATTCAATGGATAAAAACGCCGGCCAACAGGAGAGGAGGTTAGTCAGTACTTAATATCACACTCACAGAGCGTCTGACAAGGTCTTTCTGCTCTTCTAACGGTTGATTCATTGGTTGACTGACTATTCATACAGAGGAACCTCGTAGCCAATTCTGCACTGAATACACAGATTCCTATTGCGAAGTATTGAGATGATAAATACAAGCATTAAATGTGGACAAAGGACTATTGAATTGACAGCACGTTCAAGCATTGTTGGATAAGGATGTCGAATAGAAGAATTTTAAACAAGACAATCTGTACTTCTGTCCTTATGGTTGGTTCATATGTATTTATTTACTAATTTGGTTCACACCCTCTTCATCATTTAATGTTTGTTTATTTGTAATATCATTTTTTATATTCATGGGCTTCTGACTCTGACTGCTGACTCTCTGCATCAGAGAAGTGAACAAATCTATTTGTGGGAACAAAAAGTTAGAGGGACTCATTTTTCTCCCCCTTTTAAATATATGTTTTATATGCAGCCCCTCTGAAGGGCAGGCCTTCGTGTAATTAATGCCCAGAGAAAGGCAGTCAATCCTGTATATGCATAAAAGATCCTGTTTCCATGTATTATCAGGCAAAGCAATTACAGGACAACGAGTGGCCTAAGACATGTCAGCTAGAGGACTGAAAGGACCGAGCAGGCAGGGAGCAGTAAGACCACAGACCACACTTTAAGAGTGAGGTGAGAATAGTGAGATCAATGAAGCACTGGAACACCTCCTCTGATGGGTGTCTAAGTATAACATATCATATTCATTTCCATGAGCAGAATCGGTCTCAGTGAGACAACCTACTGAGGAACGCTAGACAGACCAAGCTGGGAATTCCGAAGGATTTTTTCCATTCACCTTCCTATAAAACGGTATGACGGTGTGTATGGCAGATATTTGAAAGGCTAGTAGGAACTAGACTCAAAAGGTAGGGCTACCTTACTGAAACAAACCACACATACCTCGAGTCTTCAAAGGACTCGCCATGTGTTACAGAAATACAGTGTATCTGTCTGTCACTAAGCATCAGTCCATCTAGATGAATTGGAGGGTATAGTTGTATATTAATAACGCAGCCCCATCAGGATTGACACAAAGCAAGGCCTTGTTGGTCGAAGCATACAGGAAACGATGCGTAGCATTACCTGTGGTTACCACCTCTCAACCGCTCAGACACCAGTGGCCTGCTGGGTATCTTGGCTTCAACAACCAGTCCTGTCAGTTACCACTTGAACACCCATTTTCATTGCTATCAGATGATTGTATGATAGAAAAGGTTGTTACTAACTCTCCAATGTTTCAGATGGGCAACGCTGCACCCATATTAACTGAAACTTTGTGAATGAGACACAACGTTAGGCCACAGAACTACATTGGTTAGGGAAAAGATCATGGTTTGTTTGCTCCCATCAACTAAATGCACTGTGCTTGGAAATAAGGTGTGTAGATCTTACACAGAAAATATATCTTCCTATTGTTATCGTTGATATTATTTGCATATATGCAACCTGTCAAAAAATATCTTAGAATAAAGAATTTTTGCTTCATAGGCCAAGCATCTAAATAGAATACACTGGACTGCAAGAAAAAGTGCTTAACCCAAACCCGGCTCCTTCCCTCCTACCCGAGTCGCTTTGGTCCCTGATCGTCTCATAGCGGTGCGTCCTGACCCTTGTGACGTGTCTTTACTGTTGAGACATTTCAGCGATTAACCTTGTGATTGTTGACATAACTGTAGGTTGGAGAAATGACAAATAAATCATTTCTGGTCATTGCTTCCACACTGCACAACAAATGTAAGAATCGTGATATTTGGTTTAATAATCCAAAATCCTAAGGAAGAGTCCCACTGACTTCTTGTCCGGGGAATACGTGTAATGCTAACGTCCTTGTCCCAATGGAAATCCCTGTCCCAGCAGCACTGTATACTGCACAAATGATGAACTTGTCAGTCGGCAAGTATAAGTGTGATTGATAAGGTGCCCAGAGCTTTAATATGTCTCTGCTGAAGTTCAACAACACTGATAAGCTACAAAGGAACATTGGAGTGAGTTAATGGCAGAACAGCTCTCACTCTACCTGCTTTAGGCTCATTGACAGCCAGGAGTTTTGCCGTTTGGTTTCTGAGGCACGTTTCAGCGCACACAGACTGCAGTAGCTGCATCTCAGTTTGCGTGCAGACAGGGTCTCCTGAGCGAGCTGCGTCCCGGGGCTCACGGAGTCACGGCTCACTGATACCGTGGAGATTGTAATTGTATGGGACTTATCTGCACTCCCACTGGGGGCAGAGCACACACACACGCACAACCATATGAACATCGCAAACTCCATTGTGTGTGTGTGTGTGTGTGTGTGTGAGGCCTTAATTCCATCAGCTAATTCCGTTAGACCCAGCTCTTGTCTGTGTCCCCAGTCGTCCTCACCGCTGGTTTCTCATGTATGTCTGAGCAGCCTGAGTCTCTCTGGTCTCTGCTTTTAGATCTAGACCTCCTCCTGACCTGCAGCTCTCTCATCTGTGTTTTGTGTCTTCTTCTCCTCCCCCTATTGGTTTCATCATTTTATTTCTGGACTTCCTCCCTCTGTCGCTTTTGTTTTCCAACCCCACCTCCCGGCCACTGCAGGGCTTTGGGTTTGTAACATTTGAAACGAGTGCAGATGCTGACCGTGCACGGGAGAAACTAAATGGTACAATCGTAGAGGGACGCAAAATAGAGGTGCCTTCCTCTTTACTGTCTCTCCTTACCTTACCCCCTTCTTCTTTTTTCAACCTTCGTCCCTTTCTCTGCCTGCCTGACATTTCTACCCACATCCATTTGCTCTCTCCTGCCTGCTGCACCTTGAACGCTGCATGCTGAACCCTGATCCGTAAGTGTGTGTGACAAAGAGAAAGACAGACCTATTCAGTGCTGTGAGTGTGTTGCATTGTTGCTGTTGTTTTACAGAAATGGTGAACTGTGTCCGGTGTGTTGGCGTCTGGCGCATGTGCATGGGCTCAAATACTTTGGATTTGGGTTAGAAGGCTCCTTCTAAACGGCTCAAACCTCAGCAGCTAGTGTTCAACTTGGATGGGACCATCTTTAGATGTGGAGTGAAATGTCTCTCCATCTTTCCATCTGTCTCTTCTTTCATGTTCACATTTGATCTTATCAAGGTCCATATAGCAGAACAATTCTAAGGAAGATACTTGTGTTTTAACTTGTCTTAGAATTGAGGTCCATATTCTGCAACTACTATTTTGTCCTGATAACATGTACAAAGGACAGAGGATGAGGAGGATGGTGTGTCTAGAAAACACAGCTCTACAAACCGGGGATCTGGATGCGGTTTGGTTTGGCCAACAAAAAGACTTCTATGAAGCAAACGTGTTGACCCTTTTTACGCAGACCACCATCTTCCTTAACATTCCTTTGAGGCGTGTACTGTCACCGTGAGTGATATTATATTGCAAGATTGAACTTTGTTGGAGAAAAAGACTTAAGAATGTCAGATATATGTAAATCTGGATGTCCCCCAAACATCTTACTGTCGAAACATGTATCTATTTATCTATTCATATTCACTTCAATTCAGATTAACATCATTTCTTGGATGCAGCAATGCATGCAGTTCAAACTACAAAGTGTGGTAAAAAAGGAGCAGTGAGCTCTTGTTGTGGACTTGTAAGTATCACCAAGTCAAACATGGCTGTGACCCTGTGCACACAGGCGCTTGGCGTCGACCGTCCATCTGGAGCCCAGACAGCGTTCTGCTGCAGACACACTGGGTCTCACTGACATTTGTCTGCAACGCCACAACTGGGCACAAGCTCTTTGATTGAAATACAGTGTAACTTGCAAGCATCTTAGTGTCCCCGATCACGCGTGTGTTCATACGTCCTTTGTAGTTTCCACAGTAGACTATGACTCATGCATGTCGCATCACCTGCTGAAAAGATGAAGTAGCTGCATGGCGAGAGCTTGTGATGTGGATTACGTACAGTCTGCACGTGTTGTTCTGTTCCTTGTTTGCGTATCTGCTCTCACACTAACCTCAACCTCTGTACTGACAGGTCAACAATGCCACGGCCAGAGTGATGACCAACAAAAAGGTGGCCAACCCTTACGCCAATGGTAAGATTTCAGACTTCTCTTCCATCCTGTCCCAGCTCTTCTGACGTCTTCTGTCCTTTCATTTCTTTCCTTGTTAGTTCCTTCTGTTTTCCCTCCAGTTTTCTCCACTCAAGCTTTCTTGCCCATCATGCCATTCCACTGCATGTGACATGAGCATGCAGGGCTGTCGCTATGATGGGGAGGAAACCGGGGACCAGCAAAGGGGGGGATGGAATTAAATGGCCAAACGAGTCACGCACACACACACAAACAGAGGCACAACTCCACCCTGTCTGGGGGTGAAGAGACAGAGAGAATGAGCCCTGAAGGGTTTCTCCTTCGTCCACAAACACACATCACATCACAAACACCAAAACTACAAGAATCAACATTTGTTACGACAGCACATTTGAATGAGTGTCCCAGGTAATAATGATAACGTGAAAAAGAGACAAAGAACAGGAGGACAAACAAATACGTGATTTCAGCAATACTAACGTTCACCCTGTGTGTGTGTGTCCCTCCTGTCCAGGCTGGAAGCTGAACCCAGTGGTCGGAGCAGTATATGGCCCAGAATTTTATGCAGGTAAACAATCACACAGTTCTGAAAAGAAAAGTACATTGCTGAACAAATAATGGGCCATTGAATACTTCTTTCCTTTGTCTTATTGAGATTTACATGCTACGTGTGAGCAGTTTCAAGTGGCAGCTAGCTTTGGTTTCACTCGCTCCTCTTAACCGCTCTACTCTTTGCTCATTAGTCTGAAATCTGTTGGTTCGCAGACAGTTTTACAGCTCTGCTGTAAATCAGCAGCCCGGCAGAGAGGCCATCCATCTCCCCCAGCTGCCTGTGGGCCTCTCCTGTGTTTATACGTGTATATCCAGGATTATTCTCCAGCTGCTCTAGAACACAACTGTAACACCGGTAGATCGTATTGTTACAATAATTCTCCTTTTTCCTAAACCTCAACCTTAAAGCTCAGAGTATGAATGGGAGTGAATGGGTGAGTAATGGGGGAGACATGTATTTAAAAAGCTTAGAGTGGTTAGAAGGCTAGAAAAGAGACATTCAATACAGTCTATTTAACATCTAAACAAAGACAAGAGAACCGGTCCATGAGATAGAAGAGACATCTACGATGGAACTGAGGACATTTCTTCTGCTCTTTCACTTTATATCGATACTCGATACGCAACAAAATACATTTTACAACCCTTGAAGCTGGAAGGAAAACAACTTAATGATACAAATAATGTGATTGAGACCCACTCAGGAGAAAGCACAAGCTGAGCAATAGTGAATAGCAGATCTGACATGTTTAAAGGTTTTTAATTCTCTGCACACTGGCCCTCTCAGCTGAGAAACAAACTTTCTTTAGTGATTGTTGTTTATTCATCACTGTCCGTTTGGGGGGGCTCTGAATCCATGTTACCTTGGTATACTGTCCAGGGACATTTTAAGAATTGTTAGTGACCATTCAAAGCCTCCTCGAGCAGCAAACACACACACACACACACACTTGTGTTGGTGTGGGAGTTATTTAGGGTGTACTTGGATGGAAAGTGTAAACCTACTACTAAACATCTACGCCCTGAGTTTATGAGGCATTATGTCACTGACCTCCAATTCATTATAATATCATACTTTCTTTAGAAATGTATTGCGATGGATTCATTAGAACTTAAGTACTTCACATCCAAGACAACGTGGAGACTGCTGCGTGTCTCCTGTGTGATCAAGTACTTTTGATGCATTTTGTTCTTTGTTTTCAGTTTGTAGTGATTTTACCAAGCAGTTAGCGCCAACATTTTGCCTTTTTCTATTATTACTGTAGGTCAGTTGCTAAAGTGATGACAAAGTGGCACAGCCTCCAATGTGTTTTAAATGGCAAATGATAAATGGACTCTTTTCTCTTATCTTCCAACCACTCAAAGCTCTATTACACTACATGTCATCATTCATCATCATTTTTCATCCCGTTATGTACAGACTCAAAAGCCCCCTATGGTAAATTTGTGATTTGTGATTTTGAGCTGTACAAAATCAAATGAATTCAACTGAAGTGACCTTTGTCATTAGCTGTATATGAAACATGTAGACATGGCTCCAATCTTTTCGTCCCTCATCAAGTAACATTAGAGGCGTTCACAGTGACTTATTGCATAAAACACACTCACACACACTTAGACATGTTCAGTGTTTCTTGTATTGTGTAGGCTGCTTATAGCCAGAGCGATCTTAAAGTTTTACAGGACAAAGTGACACCCTATGCCTCCTAAGGGGGAAACTACACATCAGGAAAAAAAGGAAAATCAGTCATGGCGCTTTTCTACATTTTTCTATTTGTTCACACACTGTAAAAAAATCAAGGGGGTTCAACTTAAAAACATTATTGTTGCCTTACACTTTTGAGTAGTCTAATTCAGGAGTGGGCAAACCTTTTGACTCGCGGGCCACAATGGGTTCAAAGCTTTGACAGAGGGGCCAGGAACAAGTGTTTGTGTGAGCTGATATAAATGACATGTAAAGGCATCATTTTAACAAGTAGCAAAGCATTTATTTGCAAGGCAATTTAACAAATGTGCAAGGGTGTAATGTTAGCCAACATTAGGTCCCTAACTTGGGTTAGCTGCAGACCTTTTACCCCATAAGCTGACCCCCCTGAACGTTGGCTTAATTAAATTATATTTTTCTAAATGTCCTCTGGATTTACGCGGCTCAATGTTGAAAGCTAACGCTAAGTTAGCTAACGCTACTTTAACACTGTTCTATTTGCCATATTGGATCAACTGCATTAAACAACCTCTAGTGTCATGCATTTACGGACAATATATCAACACGCCAACAACTTTCTCTACATTTACTAACCTATATATTTTTGATGGATCCACTCACCTCAGGCTTTCTTTTCCGAGCTGTCGCGCCAGTTTTCAAACGTCGACTCATGTTCATCGTCTCGCCGGTTAACGATAATCATCCGCCACTTGGTTCGCTGAGCCAACGAATGAGGTCCAGGTCACGTTTGTGATCCGGACGTATTAATCCTCTGCGTGTTTAGGTTAGTTCGCCGTCTGCTATTTCCATTGGTTAGTGATGCAGCTGTTTTTCAGTAGAATTTATGCATTTGTATTTCTGTGTAGATTGTGATCATTTTACATGGGCGTCCAATAGAAATGAAATCGCTTTAAAAAGTGTCACTTCACTTTGACTGTTGGACATAAGCGTAATTATAACTAATACAGTACACACTAATACAGTTTTCAGTTCATTAAACTTGTTGAAATTTACAATTTTTAGAAAAACCTGAGTTGGAATACTGAAAACATACAATTAAGTTGTAATTGTATAAATCATCATGATAAGTTGTAAATAACAGAAAGACGTTACTATGACTTATTGTTCAAATCCTTTTTTACAGTGTACCTTCATAAGAATCTTTTGTGTTGCTCGGCACTACTGACATTCATATGCCCATTAATTCACAGCGGAGAAAATATCCACACTTCCACTCTACATCCTTCCTGCATTCATCTATAAAAATGAAAAAAGAAAAAAGATACTCTCCTGTAATCTAAAATGCGTGGGATTTGGATTTCTTCTGGAATGATTATGAGTGCATTTAATCTATTTTGGGGAGGGAGTAAAGCAGGATGTAAAGCGGGATGTAAGGGCGATTAATCACTCTTTATCAGACGGCTTTCGCAGCACCCATCAGCTGAATCGGCCTCCATAAATCCTGGCCAGCTGACAGTGCACTCCATCTCCATTGCCGGGCTCGGCTACAGGTTTATTGTGCGCAAATCCCATTCAGAAGAATGACGGATGACCCCCACTTGCATATACTCCCATGCTCACACACTCACATGTAAGAATGTAGCTATACATGTACAGTGTGTTTATTGCATTCACACTCGCATCCAACAGAACACGCAGACACTCATTGGTATGTATGGACTAATAACACACACTCAACTATCACATTTTGATAGCTGATAGCAAATTTTGACCTATTTTGATTGACAGCCTATAAAATGAGCGCTGTCAAATGTTAGATCTACCATTGTATACTTCAAATGAACCAAACTATATCAACAATGTTGTAAAAGTAAAAGTGAGACTTATTATTGTTTATTGAGACACAGCAACTTTTGGTTTAGGCAACAGAAGTTCAGATTACGCTTTTATCCAAAACGACATTTTTTATCCATAGTTTTGTTTTGTTTTTTATTTCTGCCCAGGGAGCAATTAAGGGTTCAGTGTCTTGCTCAGGGACACTTCGACATGGACCTTGCGGTCCTCGGCGCGCCCTCTCTGCCTGCGCCACGACGACCCTGTACATAATAAAAATACAGTGAGACAAGTCCGAATG
Source organism: Gasterosteus nipponicus (assembly GCA_014132575.2). Taxonomy (NCBI): domain Eukaryota; kingdom Metazoa; phylum Chordata; class Actinopteri; order Perciformes; family Gasterosteidae; genus Gasterosteus; species Gasterosteus nipponicus. Next base: position 187,782 of record BMAF01000020.1, read on the forward strand.
TTGATTTTGGTTTGGACCTGGTCTGTTACAGACACATCCTGTTTTCCTTTTACGTATCACAGCATTCGACTCATTGATGGCTGTAGGGATGTTTCCATGAAGATTAACCCTTCAGCTTTGCTTCAACGTAACAAACTGAGTGTTCAATGGTGTTAGAATTGTGATACTTGTACTCTGTACAGTAACACATTTTTCCTGCCAGAACCTAATTTCTATGTAAACGGATTCATGCTGTGAAGCTTAATTTGTACTACAAATTACATTTATGTACCAAAATATATTCGGAAATTCTGCCTGGATTGCATTAGCTTTTTTTGTTTTAATTGAGGAAAGGTGTTTATTAACTCTCTGCATCATGTAGGGAATATGATGTCAATGCACACATGGTTAGGGAGAGATTATTAGTCCACCTGATCTCACCAACCAGACTCCAGCTGCTACCTTAGTAGCTGTGAGCACTGACAGCAGCAATGCTCGCTGTTCATGAGGATTATTTGGGGGTCCCTGAAGATTCTGTCAGTGTTGACTACTTGGGGACTTTCTCACTACATGAAACAAGAATCTCTGTTATTGGCATACAATAAATTAAAGATAACACGAGGAATCCAAAATAAAAACCTGTCTCTAAGGGTTCTCCTTTAATGAAGGCCTGTCAGATAAATAAGTGTTCCAGCACAACGCAACCAGACACTTACACACATACGCGGTACGCAATTGTAATGCAAATGGGGAACCAGACTGTGTATGCGTATACGTGTGTGCATGTGTGTTTGAGTAAAATAGACTTCATGGGCATGAAGGACAATGAGGAAAATGTAATACTGATTGATTGACTGTGTCCTAGACTGGGTATATGCAAAGCAGGACGATGTGTGTGTGTCTGTGTGTGTGTGGGGGTGTACAGTGTGTGTTTGTGACTGTGCCTGTGTGGGTTGGGCTTGGCAGAGCAGCTCTCCCTAGAACACACAAAATAAGATTAAAATGCAAAATGCATGCAAGGAAGTAACGAGGCAAGCGGCTCGGGCCTTTTTAACATATGCAAAAGCATTTGCAAGTTGGAAGGGCGACACAAGCTCAACGCCGGGCTTGGTCACATTGGCACACCGTCATTGGTCCAGGACCAGCCGAGGTCACAGCTATCAACTCTGCCTTTCAAAATGATGTTTTAAACAGCAAGAAACCCACCTAGCCTCCGCTTTATTTTCAGGGTGGCGGATCAATATTTGTTTCAGGCATTTAAAAAAAACCTTCCTTCTTCACAGGTAGTCAGGTTTAGGTAACATAAGCACTAAGTTGGGTTAGAGCTAAAGGACTAATGTGACGAGTGAGTGACATGACAAATAGCTGCCTTCTGGACCTGAGTCCCTCTGAGTGAGTCATCAGGACTGGCCTTTGTGCGTTGGCGAGGAGTGGCTCATCCAATTGAAGCTCTGGAAATAATACCGGCTTAATATATAGTATTTATTGATATTTGAATTGAAGATGTTTCCCATAAACAGTCACAGAAATCCTATCAGTGCTATAATGGATTTCTAATCAATATCTATTATGAGATTACAAAAAGACCAATGGTGTCCCGATAGATCAGTTCAACGCCTGTTTGAATATGAATACCATAGAAGTTAAAGTATTTATATTGCTACATGAGATTTTGTCACAGCCCGGCAGGACACAGGCGCAGGGTTGTCACAGGATTTGTGTCTTTATTGGAAAGACTGAATCTCTCAGATCTCTCAAGGCAGAGAAAATAACTATCAAAATTATCTAGAACACACTTCCTCCAATAAATAGTTTAAGAGAAAGTGAGGCTTCAAAAAATATCAAACAAAAGTCACTCCACTCTAGGAGGAAAAACAAAAGACTTTCAACTTACTCAAAATAGCAGGTGATTTACAAAAACCCTCCTTAAAACTGTAGGCACTATGAAAGATGCCAAAAATCACTCCTTACGGAGGAAACAAAAGACAGAAAACTTTAACCATTCAACTAAATTATTATGCAAAATCTTTCAAAATCAAAATCACTCTCTTGGAGGAAAACAACAGAGCAGAACGCACATGTTTTCCAAGGCTTGATATCTATGGCTTGGTATCTGTGGCTTGGTATCTGTGGCTTGGTATTTGTGGCTTGATATCTATGGCTTGGTATCTATGGCTTGAAATCTATGGCTTGATATCTGTGGCTTGGTATTTGTGGCTTGATATCTATGGCTTGGTATCTATGGCTTGAAATCTATGGCTTGATATCTGTGGCTTGGTATCCAGGGCTTGGTATCTAGGGCTTGGCATCTGTGGCTTGATATCTGTGGCTTGGTATCTATGGCTTGGTATCTATGGCTCTATGGGTTGGTATCTATGGCTTGATATCTATGGCCTGGTATCTATGGCCTGGTATCTTTGGCCTGGTATCTATGGCTTGATATCTATGGCCTGGTATCTATGGCCTGGTATCTATGGCTTCTATGGCCTGGTATCTTTGGCCTGGTATCTATGGCTTGATATCTATGGCCTGTTATCTATGGCCTGGTATCTATGGCCTGGTATCTATGGCCTGGTATCTATGGCCTGGTATCTATGGCCTGGTATCTATGGCCTGGTATCTATGGCTTGATATCTATGGCCTGGTATCTATGGCCTGGTATCTATGGCCTGGTATCTATGGCCTGGTATCCATGGCCTGGTATCCGTGGCCTGGTATCTATGGCCTGGTATCTATGGCCTGGTATCTATGGCCTGGTATCTATGGCCTGGTATCTATGGCCTGGTATCTATGGCCTGGTATCTATGGCCTGATATCTGTGGCTTGAAATCTATGGCTTGGTATCTATGGCTTGGTATCTATGGCCTGGTATCTATGGCTTGATATCTATGGCCTGGTATCTATGGCTTGGTATCTATGGCTTGGTATCTATGGCTTGGTATCTATGGCCTGGTATCTATGGCCTCTATGGCCTGGTATCTATGGCTTGGTGGCCTGGTATCTATGGCCTGGTATCTATGGCCTGATATCTATGGCTTGGTATCTATGGCCTGGTCTGTGGCCTGGTATCTATGGCCTGGCCTGGTATCTATGGCCTGGCATCTGTGGCTTGGTATCTATGGGCTTGGCATCTATGGCCTGGTATCTATGGCTTGATATCTATGGCTTGGTATCTATGGCTTTATATCTATGGCTTGGTATCTATGGCTTGATATCTATGGCTTGGTATCTATGGCTTTATATCTATGGGTTGGTATCTATGGCCTGGTATCTATGGCCTGGTATCTATGGCCTGGTATCTATGGGTTGGTATCTATGGCCTGGCCCGGTATCTATGGCTTGGTATCTATGGCTTGGTATCTATGGCCTGGTATCTATGGGTTGGTATCTATGGCCTGGTATCTATGGCCTGGTATCTATGGCTTGGCATCTATGGAGGCTGGAGTGAGCGCACAACCACACAGGCAGAAACGACACACTGGTACAGAACAAAGACGCAGACTATTAGTACACATGGAGGGCAATGGGGAACAGGTGGACACAATCGGGAATCAGGGAACACAATCAGACTGGTGACACATGAGTTAGTGACCTGAAACGAGAGGAGAGTTACTATTACAAAATAAAACAGGAAATGACAAGACAAAAAGACCAGACAAAATAAAACAAACCGAACAACGTCACCGCAGGTGACAGATTTTAGAAAGTTTCTTTCTAGTTTTGCTTGAATACTACAGAATGTTTGAGCCTTGTCCCATCCAGATGGACCCAACGTGTCATTTGAAATCCTTTCAACTTTGGATGAGTACATGTGATTTTTATGGAAAACCATTCCTATAAAGTTGCAGTTCATTTCACTTCCCTCAGGGATACTTTTCAACAGGATCTGCATCCATTTCAGAAGAACTTTTATCGGCAGTCATTCTGCCACTCCAGCTAGCGAATGTAATTTACCTAAATATCCCCCAATTTTTCAGATGATTGATTTGAAGACACAATGATAAAGCCTTGTGCCCAGTCGCTGTCCTGGTATTGAGATGCAACGCCATAATTATAGTGGCACACCAAACTCACACAGATACATATCACATATTAAAGTGGCCTTTCTAAATAACACTTTTAATTCCAACCGACCCTATCTCGCATCACCAGTAATTGTATTACACGCTGCATTAATAGTGCATGTATGTGCGATAGTTTTTCATGCAGATGTGTACCAGTGGATGTTATTTGTTGGTTTTATGGGCCTGCTGGCTGTCAGGCGAAAGGCCTGCCATGATTCATGGCTTGTTACAGCACTGCTGTAGCGCACACGAGCCATTGCTCATTGTTATACACGTCACACCACCAGCAACATGCACATACACGTCCTCACGCTCACTCATATGCATATACACACACACACACACACACACACACAAAAGAGGAATTGAATATACCGGCGGCTGATATTGAGAATGAGAGGGAAGGTGTGGGCAACTGGGGGAAACTGATATTTTCCTCGGAAGATGTCACCGATGGACTGCGTGGCATAGGAACCCCATCTGAGTGGTCAGAGTAAGGAGAGGCAGACCTCTGTCCTCCTGCAGAGAGAGACAGCGAGATGGATGGTGGGGGCACTTACAGTGGAGCATGATGTGTTCTTGGTATCAGTTGGTATCTCGGAGGACTGGAATCTGATTGACCTTACAGCATGCAGGTCATCGTACATGCAAGTTTCTCTTGTCAAGATGCCTCACTACTTCTTCTAAGTAAATCGATTTATTTTTGCAATAATTGCTAGTGAGGTATCAGTCAAGTACACTGGCAGAGAAATAATGCTAGCAGAGTGTGTAGAGTATTACGTACAAAGTTAGACCAGGCAGCAACCATGGGTTTCAAAGAGTAAAGCAGAAGTGTCTTAAAACATACATTCTCTGTAGTGACCAGCAGCAGCATTTCCTCAGTAAACATTGCAAACAGTTTATGGTCTAAAACTGTAGTTATCTTCACTAGAGCATGATGTTCATTTAGTAAATGATGGTTTTATTGGACTATTTATCTACCACAGCCGTATGTGGCATAATTAAGATGAGTTAACGTTGACTTGTTCCTCATGGGACACGCACAGCACAGTCCTGGGTGTAAGTGCTCTGTTTGTTTAACCCATCCCAACCTAAAGGTCAAAACCAGTGTGGGCAGTTTAAAATGTAGTTTTAAACTGTACAGAAAACAACTCTGTAGACTTCTAAATTAGCAATCCATCACTGTGATGGATTATGCACATTCCCTGACAACAGGAGAAGGTTTTTCTTAATAGCAACAGAATGTGAATATGAGGGCTTTTATTTTGAAAGGAGTTCATGTCTCTACAGAGAAGATTCCATTTCTGCAATTCGCTGACTAAAGTAACATTGTAATCAATATCAACCATTCTCTCTCGGGATGTTAGTACTGTGTTAATATATTCCTTTCATTAGTATGAAACCAGCTTCAGCCTGTAGTCGCTAGGATTAAATCACAATCACCCACTGTTACATATTTAAAATACAGCCCTTTACACACCAGGAGTAGACAGAATGGATTACATAATACATTTATGTATACTTTTAGTAAAGCTACTGCCATTTCTGAAACCAGCCTTGTCATGGTCTAAAGCACACAGACAAAAAACAAAAGCATGCACAAAATATTGAATATTGTTAATCTTTTGGAAAAACACAGCTAAACTATTTGATCACACAACTTTACACATAAACTAACATTTGTTAAATAGAGATCTTCTTTTACATAACTTCATATGCTGATTATTAAACACTATTATCATTTTAATTAGAACCATGCTGTACTATAATCACAGATTGAATGTAAATAGTAAATGGTCTGTACTTGTATAGCGCTTTTCTAGTCTTCCGACCACTCAAAGCGCTTTAACACTACATGACATCATTCACCCATTCACACCCATTCATACACTGATGACATCATTCACCCATTCACACCCATTCATACACTGATGACAGGAGAACCACACACAGTGACACCTGCCCATCAGTCACTAACATCCACACACTGTAGTCACAGCTACAGGAGCCATGTTGGTTAAGTGTCTTGCCCAAGGACACATGGACATGCAGGTTAGCAGAGCCTGGGATCGAACCGACAACCCTCTGATTGGAGGACAACCTGCTCCCCACTCACCCACAGTCGTCGAATGTGCGCATCATCACTACTCATCTTTTCATAACTGTCACAGACTTTGATGATTTGAACATATTACAGTATTGTACTGTAAACTACTACTAATAACTATAAATTACACTCCTCTACATCGTTGTTTGTAACACAGACAAAACCAGAATCCTATTCAGGGCTCAAACTGACAATTAGGTTTAAATCACGGGTCTCAAACTCCGGCCCGTGGGCCACATCCGCCAACGGGGGGGATACCGACTTTGGCGTACCGTCAGCGCCCCCCCCCCCCACCGATCGGACCGTCAGCGCCGCCAACCCCCACCCTGGACCGTAATGGACCGTCAGCGTCGCCAACCCCCCACCCTGGACCGTAATGGACCGTCAGCGCCGCCAACCCCACCCTGGACCGTAATGGACCGTCAGCGTCGCCAACCCCCACCCTCGACCGTAATGGACCGTCAGCGCCGCCAACCCCCACCCTGGACCGTAATGGACCGTCAGCGTCGCCAACCCCCACCCTCGACCGTAATGGACCATCAGCGCCGCCAACCCCCACCCTGGACCGTAATGGACCGTCAGCGCCGCCAACCCCACCCTGGACCGTAATGGACCGTCAGCGCCGCCAACCCCCCACCCTGGACCGTAATGGACCGTCAGCGTCGCCAACCCCACCCTGGACCGTAATGGACCGTCAGCGCCGCCAACCCCCACCCTGGACCGTAATGGACCGTCAGCGTCGCCAACCCCCACCCTGGACCGTAATGGACCGTCAGCGTCGCCAACCCCCCACCCTCGACCGTAATGGACCGTAAGCGCCGCCGTCCCCACCTGGACCGTACTCCCCACCCTGGACCGTAATGGACCGTCAGCGTCGCCAACCCCCCACCCTCGACCGTAATGGACCGTCAGCGCCGCCAACCCCCACCCTGGACCGTAACCCTGGACCGTAATGGACCGTCAGCGTCGCCAACCCCCCACCCTCGACCGTAATGGACCGTCAGCGCCGCCAACCCCACCCTGGACCGTAATGGACCGTCAGCGCCGCCAACCCCACCCTGGACCGTAATGGACCGTCAGCGCCGCCAACCCCCACCCTCGACCGTAATGGACCATCAGCGCCGCCAACCCCCACCCTGGACCGTAATGGACCGTCAGCGCCGCCAACCCCCACCCTCGACCGTAATGGGACCGTCAGCGCCGCCAACCCCCACCCTGGACCGTAATGGACCGTCAGCGTCGCCAACCCACCCCTCGACCGTAATGGACCGTCCAGCGCCGCCAACCCCCACCCTGGACCGTAATGCGCCAACCCCACCCTGGACCGTAATGGACCGTCAGCGTCGCCCCCCACCCTGACCGTAATGGACCGTCAGCACCGCCAACCCCACCCTGGACCGTAATGGACCGTCAGCGCCGCCAACCCCACCCTGGACCGTAATGGACCGTCAGCGTCGCCAACCCCCACCTCGACCGTAATGGACCATCAGCGCCGCCAACCCCCACCCTGGACCGTAATGGACCGTCAGCGCCGCCAAACCCCCACCCTGGACCGTAATGGACCATCAGCGCCGCCAACCCCACCCTGGACCGTAATGGACCGTCAGCGCCGCCAACCCCCACCCTCGACCGTAATGGACCGTCAGCGTCGCCAACCCCCACCCTCGACCGTAATGGACCGTCAGCGCCGCCAACCCCCACCCTGGACCGTAATGGACCGTTATTTTCCATAAAGTTTGTTTCAAAATGTAAAAACTTGAACAATCTGCTTGAGGTTTATCAGAGCTGATCAATGAACTGTCAACATCAAAAAGTTACTTATTTTAAAAGGAATGTAATGAAATGACTTGTAAATGTAATAATGAAAAGTATGATGTGCATCTAAAGGAAGGCGGAGTGGGGCGGTGACTCTTCAGCGCACAATGACGCCTGTGTAGTGTTACTGTAGTTTGCATCTTTCTTCTTTAACTGCACACAACAACAGCAACTAATCGGTGCCGTGCTCCTCAGAGGAGGTTCGGCGGCCCGTGTGCACAGACCAGCGTGGATAATGAGAGCATGAATGCTAGGCCACGCCGTCTGTGTGTGCTCATCAATGTCTGTGTTAGCACACGCGTGTGCGTGTGAAGGCCTTGCTCCCCCGTTGACTGAAGGTTGAACTGGGACCTTCAGCTGAAGCATCACATCACTATGCCACCCTGGGCCTGTAGGGGTGACCCTGTGTGTGTGCTTGATGAAGGATGGCCTCAGGCTGAATCAGCCTCAAACAATGCAGGCCATCTGCTTTGTGTCCCTGCTGCCAAACCCGCGCTCTCCCCCTCCCTCCCCCACTCGCCTCCCCCCAGGAGCTCCTCTTCTTGTTCACCACGTTCAAGACGCAGTACTTTCGTCTGATCGAAAGTCACACTATTCCTCCAAGTGTCCAAGTGGATCTCCATGTGTGTGTGTTTGATGCAAAGTGGCCAGTGAGCTGCTGTACCTTTTAAAGGTAACGTATTGTGCGCTCTCTCTCAGTCACAGGGTTTCCTTACCCGGGTACAGGAGCAGCTGTGGCCCATCTGAGAGGAAGGGGTCGCGCCGTCTACAACACATTCCGTGCTGCACCTCCTCCTCCACCCATCCCGGGCTATGGAGCGTGAGTACCCAATCACACACACACACACACACACACACTCAACTGAACCAGACGCATAGGACCAAATAAACACAGTATGACACGAGATGAGACTGAAAACATGCTACTGCACAAATGGGATTCACAGTATTACTCAAACACATGCACAGGAGTTAACACACAAACACACAAATAAATACGGACTCACACATACACACAAGCCCGAGCAAAAGATCCGCGAGTGAAAAACAAAAATGCTGCCTTCTAATAGAGCGGAAAATTGCTCTTTGATTCCAGAACGGACAAATTTGTCTTCTTTTTTTCCCACCGTGTCGATCTGTATTGGGCTGTGAACGGCTGCTGAGGCCTGCACACCTCGATAGGCCTGCTCCAGAGAGAGAGACGGCCATCACAGCTAATAACCACGTCCCTCTGCAGAGCTGGAGCCACACAAGAGGTTCGAATGGGGAGAGAAAGACAGAAGATGAGAGAGGGTGTTGGACTTGAATGGAATGAAATGAGAAGAGAAGGCGAGAGGCTGAGCGATGGAGAGTAGGCGACCACATGGAACTACGGAGTTGCTCAGTTAGCGTTTGGTGGGAGTTTGAAACTAAATCTGCTCTTCAGGATTTATTCAGAAAAACAAAGAACAAGGTGCTGCTTGGTTTGGATGTAGCTTCAAACTGAGCTCCTGTAATGTGATGGTCATGTGACTGCACGGTGTCTGCATCACTGGAACTGCAACGTTCCTCGTGACGCAAATTTCCTGACGGGACACAACACGCACAACATTCAGTCTGTTCATGCTCGTTCTAAAAAGGCTCTGCAGGGTCCATGAGGCTTTTAGAATAACATGTGAAGCAGACACATGTGTCACATGACTAGCCAATGACTGTTTGAAGCACCTGGAGAGAAGGAAGCTGCACAGAGGCTCGACCCCGGTGCTCCAAGCGACTGCATACTGAAGAGTACAGCTCTTCCCCAAAAAGAAAATCTCTGAAAGTACTAGAAATAATTCATGAATAATTCAAACCAGCAGCAAAGACAGATTCGTCATTGTTCTACCACACGACCTACTTCACTCTTCAAGTAAAAAGGAGTGTGATTCTACAACAGGGGTGGGAAACCTTTTGGCTCAGGGGCCACATTGACAGACGGTATCAGATGGATAGAGAGTGTTTATGTCAAACAATATAAATTATAAGTAAAAGCCAATAACTAAAAAGTAAAGTGAATTATTACATTGCATTGCATTGCAGTGGGAACAGTGTTGTTGGTCCAGTGCAGATAGTTTGGTGTCAGCTTTGTTCTGGCAATTCTCAGGACAGATCTGAGGTGTTCATCCGTTAACTGGGATCGGTGGCGTGATTCGTTGGTTTAAGTGGAGCCAAACAACAACTTCTCCTTTAAGACGGCGTCACAATGAAGATCAATGAGTTCCAATTCCAAGTCAACTTGGCTATGAAGACTCTCACTCTCTCATTTGTGTATATTTTCATGCACAAACTGATCTTTCCCTTGTAGCTTCATGTTCAGCTCATTCATGTGTGTCAGTGTCTCTACAGCAAAATCACAAAGCCGATCTGAGTCGCTCAGCTCTGGAAAAGCGATTGTTGTACTGAGCGCGCAGGGCGGCGCGGCCCCGTGGCTCTGATGTGTGTTTGTTTTTGCCGTATAAAACGGACCACGTCTCCGTGGTGGCTTGCCTGTGGGGGCCTGGGGGGGGGCGTGGGGGGTGAGCAGCTGGACTCTCAGCCTGATGCGGTGCAGAAAGCACGGCACAGCAGGAACGCACAACAGCAAACAGGAACGCACAACAGCAAACAGGAACGCACAACAGCAAACAGGAACGCACAACAGCAAACAGGAACGCACAACAGCAAACAGGAACGCACAACAGCAAATAGGAACGCACAACAGCAAACAGGAAAAAACAACGACATTAGTTTCTCGATTGCTTACGCACGATTTTCAAAACAGCGCCCGTGTTTTCAAAACACTACACACAATTAGCACAACCACACACACAATTAGCACAACACTACAGATCCTTTGCAAAATTAAACTCTTGTAAAAACTACACTTATGAAGCGCACACGTTTCACATTACTATACTCTGTTTGCATGAGTTACACTCTGCTGTGATAAACACTTTTAGCACTTCTACTTCCCTATGATTAGAGGAGACTACTATCAACAAAGTACAAATATAATGTAAATTCACCAAACACTACACAAGACAAATGTTGTAGACTGAAGAGACATTTATTTCTCAACACGCCCAAGATGTTGACAGATTCATAATACTGTAACCAAACTTCACTTTACGTATTGTTCAAAAAAAAATTGTCTCTTCGCTGAGCTGGATCTGGCCAGAGAATTTCATCAACATCGCAGGCAACGTTGTCATTAGCAAGACACCGTGGAAAGAAACCTGAATGACGAATCCATTGTTGCATTGCTGCTACCTCCATCTGGCCACAGGCCTCCTCCATGGCTTGGATGAGGGGTACCTCAGCCTGGAGACAGATCATATACCTTCCACCGCCATGCCGAGAAAACTCTTTTATAGGGTTGAGGAATGGTGGAAGATATAGGACGGTGAAATGTGGATGTTGCTGAAACCAGTTCTGAACCAGAGCAGAGCGGTGGAAAGACACATTGTCCCAGACAACAATGTATTCCATATGATCGATTTGATTTGATGCCGTTATGTTGTGCAATTGGTCCAAGAACCTAAGTATGAGTGCTGTGTTGTAAGGGCCCATATGGGCATGGCGGTGGAGAACCCCATTCTGTGTTATATTACCCCCACGTTGCCCTGGGACATTGACTATAGCCCCGTGGCCAATGAGGTTCCTTCCCCTCCTTCGTGTTGTCGTCCGGTTGAACCCAGCCTCATCTACGTAAATGACCTCATGCTGGATCTCCTCTCCATCCATTCGTAAAACTCTGAAAAACTGTCAGGCAAAAATGTGTAGTTCAGATATTTGTACAATACCCATTTTCCAGTCGAAATGTTCTCATAACACTTGCCACCGTATATCAGGCTTATGTTTGGCTGTACTCGCAGTCCAGCCTCCCTCAGCGTCAGGCCGTGGGTGACAACGTGGTCAACCAGTGTTGCGCGGATCTCATTTGTTGTTGTCGTCGTCGTCGTGGACGTGACTTCATGATCGATTTTTGTGTGTAATGTATGTTAAGTGTGTTTAGTGTTTTGCAAATCACTGTGTGTAGAGTTTTGGTGTGTGAGTGTGAGGTTGACAATGTGCTTATAGTTGTGCAAATATGGGCTGATGTTTTGCTTCTTGAGTGTAAGGTTTTGCTAATAGTGTACTACTTTTAATTTTAGTGCGTAAGCAATCCCAAAAAACTGTAACTCCTTACGGAAAGGAGGACGGACCCTTCTGATTGGACAGTCGGACTGTCTGTCTTTTAACAGGAAATGATACAGGGCTCTCAAGTGTCACGCACTCCTGCCACACAGACAATTCCTCACGCCAAGTCTGTCCAATCAGGGTCCGTCCGCTGCTTCCTGCTATAAGGCCCTACCCTTTCCGTAAGAAGTTAATGTCGTTGTGTTTTCCTATTTGTCGTTGTGTTTTCCTGTGTTTGTGTTTTCCTATTTGTTGTGTTTTCCTATTTGCTGTTGTGTTTTCCTATTTGTCGTTGTGTTTTCCTATTTGCTGTTGTGTTTTCCTATTTGCTGTTGTGTTTTCCTATTTGCTGTTGTGTTTTCCTATTTGCTGTTGTGTTTTCCTATTTGCTGTTGTGTTTTCCTATTTGTCGTTGTGTTTTCCTATTTGCTGTTGTGTTTTCCTATTTGCTGTTGTGTTTTCCTATTTGCTGTTGTGTTTTCCTATTTGCTGTTGTGTTTTCCTATTTGCTGTTGTGTTTTCCTATTTGTCGTTGTGTTTTCCTATTTGTTGTGTTTTCCTATTTGCTGTTGTGTTTTCCTATTTGCTGTTGTGTTTTCCTATTTGCTGTTGTGTTTTCCTATTTGCTGTTGTGTTTTCCTATTTTCTGTTGTGTTTTTTCCTATTTGTGTTGTGTTTTCCTATTTGCTGTTGTGTTTTCCTATTTGTCCTATTTGTGTTTTTCCTATTTGCTGTTGTGTTTTCCTATTTGTGTTGTGTTTTCCTATTTGCTGTTGTGTTTTCCTATTTGTTTCCTATTTGTCGTTGTGTTTTCCTATTTGCTGTTGTGTTTTCCTATTTGCTGTTGTGTTTTCCTATTTGTCGTTGTGTTTTCCTATTTGTTGTTGTGTTTTCCTATTTGTCGTTGTGTTTTCCTATTTGCTGTTGTGTTTTCCTATTTGTCGTTGTGTTTTCCTATTTGTCGTTGTGTTTTCCTATTTGCTGTTGTGTTTTCCTATTTGTCGTTGTGTTTTCCTATTTGCTGTTGTGTTTTCCTATTTGTCGTTGTGTTTTCCTATTTGCTGTTGTGTTTTCCTATTTGCTGTTGTGTTTTCCTATTTGTCGTTGTGTTTTCCTATTTGCTTGTGTTTTCCTCCTATTTGCTGTTGTGTTTTCCTATTTGTCGTTGTGTTTTCCTATTTGCTGTTGTGTTTTCCTATTTGCTGTTGTGTTTTCCTATTTGTCGTTGTGTTTTCCTATTTGCTGTTGTGTTTTCCTATTTGCTGTTGTGTTTTCCTATTTGTCGTTGTGTTTTCCTATTTGCTGTTGTGTTTTCCTATTTGCTGTTGTGTTGTCCTATTTGTCGTTGTGTTTTCCTATTTGCTGTTGTGTTTTCCTATTTGCTGTTGTGTTTTCCTATTTGCTGTTGTGTTTTCCTATTTGCTGTTGTGTTTTCCTATTTGCTGTTGTGTTGTCCCTTTTGTCCTATTTGTCGTTGTGTTTTCCTATTTGCTGTTGTGTTTTCCTATTTGCTGTTGTGTTTTCCTATTTGTCCTATTTGCTGTTGTGTTTTCCCTATTTGCTGTTGTGTTTCCTATTTGCTGTTGTGTTTTCCTAAGACTGTTGTGTTGTCCTATTTGTCAGTGTTTTCCTATTTGCTGACTTGTGTTTTCCTCCTATTTGCTGTTGTGTTTTACTATTTTCTCAGACTGTTTTCCTACTTGTGTTTTCCTATTTGCTGTTGTGTTTTCCTATTTGCTGTTGTGTTCACGACTGTCCCGTTTTTGCATCTTACAGACTTCTCACAGACTGTTTCTCTCACAGTCTTAGAGACTTCTCACAGACTGTCTCACGACCGTCCCACAACTGTCCCACAACTGTCTTACAAACTTCTCAGTGACTTTTTCACGACTGTCTTACAGACTTTTCACAGACTGTCTCACAGACTGTCTCACGACTGTCTCACAGACAGATCCACGACTGTCTTACAGACTTCTCACAGACTGTCTCACGACAAATCTTACAGACTGTCTCACTGTCTTACACTGTCTCACCGACTGACTTTACCGACTGTCTTACAGACTTCTCACAGACTGTCTCACGACCGTCCCACACCTGTCCCACGACTGTCTTACAAACTTCTCAGTGACTTTATCACGACTGTCTTACAGACTTCTCACAGACTGTTCCACGACTGTCTCACACACTGTCCCACCGACTGTCTTACAGACTTCTCACAGACTGTTCCACGACTGTCTCACAGACTGTGTCAGGCATTGGATTTATACGGTTCTTTCCTCTCCTAAAGACTCTGAAGGCTCGGCCCACGCGGCTGAAGAACTTGCAGACGCAGGTTCTCTTTGAATGCCTCATGTGATCCTTGATGATGGAGATGATGCAATCTTCAACTTCCACGTCCCCCAATATCAAGCAGAGCAGTATATCTGCCCTGCCGCCCTTCATCTTGTACAGCTTCCTGTAAATCTTCTTGTCCAAGTTCTTGTGGGATTTTAGTTTGACATGAAAGTCCAGGTCCTTTACTTCGGACAAAATCTTTCCAACCAGACACTGAATGATGACCTCTAGTTGACTGGTACAACTTTCAGTATTGTAGCTACATGCTAAATCCCAAACCAGATTCTCTATGATCGACTCAATATAACACTTTTTTCTTTCCTGCCCTGTGTTGTCCTGTGCAGGTTGTACAGGAGAGTTTGGAGGAACGCTGCTCTGGTGGTCGACCAGCAACTGTGGTGAACAAAGCTCTTTTAACGGAACTTCTGAACTTTGTGAATTTGTGGCCTCATCATTACTCGTAGATGAAATTATCTTTAAAGCCTGTGCTTTAGAGATAATTTCATCAACCATCCTGAGACCCTGATCGTTGTTGAATAAATTCAACATGTTCATAAAGATATATACTTCTTCTAAAATCTCTTCATCCATCATTTTTTCCTCGACAACATCCAGTTGTGTCATCTGAATCCTTTTGGAGAGGTCATCTTTCAGACGTGTTGCCATTGCACTGGTTTCCAAAACATAGTCGTGAGTTTCATGCTTTCGTTCATTGTTAGCCCACTTCACCAGGTCTGACACAAAGGGTTGTATATCACCCATCAATATGGGGGAGTATTCTTCGTCCTTCCTGAATTTTTCCTGAATTTGATCCAGTATGTGATTCAGCCATGTTTCAATGAAGCACCTGGCATAAAACTTCTCGAGATTGGCACATTGAAATACACCTGTCTCTAACATCTCATATAGTTTTTCACCAACGTCCCAGGGAACCTGTGCTCTGAAGAAGCTGTGGAAATGTCTTTTTCGGCGTGTCATCCAAGAAAGGATCCATTTTCTTGTTCAACTCCCTCAGAATGAATGCTTCTATAGATTGAGCTCTTTCTGACCGAGTCTGGCAGCTTGATGGGACATAGTCTGGAGCCTTTGATTCCTCAACACCATCTTGGTTGACTGGCACCAGCTCTTTGTTCAAAGCCATTCTCTTTCTTTGTACTCGAAATATGGACGTCTTTTTCATCTTTGCAGTGAACTCCCACAACATTATGCAGGCAAATGTAACCATCATCTTGAGTTGTTCATGGGGAATGACGTTCTCTAGGTGAAAAGTATGTTTCTCATTTTCGTAGAAACTCCTGGCATTTCTTAAAACCTCTGTAAGTATCATGTCATTCAAGCATTCTGAGCTTGTAGACTTGACGTTGTCTTCAACTTGCAGAATATCTTTGAAACTTTGAGTCAACATCTCATCTAGAAATTGACTTTCAGTGAATGGCTTCAAATTGCCAGTCCTCACTAAACAGTTGAGACATTCTTTGGATAACGCTCTTATTATATCCATAAGCAGTTTTGTCAACATCATTTCAATGGACACATCTGAGATGCATTTTTCCAAGTTGTTCCACTGATTCTCTCTCATCCTGTATGAAAAGCACTCAATCATTGACATTATGCTCGCTTTTAAGTCATCCTTTGATGTCTCTTTCCAATTAGGTTTGCACATCCATACACAGCAGGACCTGAACACACCCATGACTGCTTCCAATGCGTTGCAATGCAAAATGATCTGATCATGAAACTGGTCTCAGAGATCAAAGGAATCGACCAACGTCATGCGTGACGTCATAGCAGCGGTTGCTAGGCGACGGCTGAACGACTGACAGCTGACGTCACGTCTGAGCGATTATCGTCGTTACTAAAGAACTTCTCGGCCATGAAAAAGACTGATGTGCACATCGCGATTGAAGCTTTCTCAGTAGGGCCGAGTGCGAAAAGTGGTAGTTTGCGGAGGTCGGTGGTCGGATCCTTTGTCAGAACGGCATAAGCCGATCTCAGTTGGGTATTAGCGACATGCAAATGCTATGTGACGTTTAATGAGTATCTTCGTGACCGTGGGTTTGCCGTACATGGTTTTTTTCTAACTTTATTGACAATCTCGCAGATCACAGCGACTTGCAAGTAGCGCAGCGTCTTAAATAAAGTGATGTGCGTCTTAATGCGCGGCTTCACAAAGGGATTCTGTATTTATTGAGTCTGAAACGAGTCATTTGACCAATGTTTTGATAACTGACCGAAGCCAGCGGACAGAGAGCACCCGCAGACTGACTACTACCCCCCCAAATCAAAAGGCACCTTCCTATGATATTATAGGAACATGGCAAAAACAGCTGAGACATGCAGACACGCGGAGAGGACGGAAAAGCATATATTTTGCGCAGATATCTTCATTTACAAATACTACCGGGTACATAATCCATGTTTCAAAAACACAAATATTGACTATTTGTAAAATGTATTTTTAATATAAACTCAAACTGTAAATGTGTTGGTGGGGCCACGCGCCATTGCCCTCAATGGACCAGCCGCCACTGGTTCCAACTCTACTCCACATGATCAGATCCTTTCCCATTTACACATGTTTGATGAGACTCTGGCCCTGAAGACATGTAACGTGGAATCAAAGTCATAGTGCCACCTACTGGTAACAGGAAGGCACATGTTCTAGTGTCCAGTAAACAATGAAGGTGACATATCGAGAGCCTTTAAATTTCTAAAATGGTAGATCAGAATGTCCTGTTTATCACCGAGTCACACCTTGGGGAGGTGTACTCTCTGCCTGAAGTGGAATTATCATGTAACTATTGATTGTTTTCTTTTAAATCTAATCTGAAATTGTCCAGAAGTAGTCTCATGAAAGATTTTGAAGGTTTGAAGTTGGCTCATGTATGGTATTTTGGTATTTTGAGAGGCTTTAACTTTGAAATGGTACATCAGAATGTCCAGGTTATACCAAAGTGACACCATGGGGATGTGTACTCTCCATCTGAAGAGAAATGATCATGTAACTATTGATTGTTTCCTTTTAAATCTAAACTGAAATTGATTAGAAGTTGGCTGGTGAATGAGATTGAAGAGAAAGTTTGGTAATGTATGACAATTTGCGTCGCTCCACACGGTTAACGGCGACTGACTACATACAGGAGATATTTCTATATAAATTACTACATAAATAAATAATAAATGTAAAAAGGCCAAGCTAAAAAACAGAATAACATTTTATTTAATTACAGTCTTTAAAGGAAAAACAAATGTATATTATTAGTATCAAAACCTACCATTGTACAAAACATAGATTGAACATGATTTAATACAATTGTTATGAGGGTGAAAGTTTTTAACCTATTAAACCCATCAAGACCAGACTGAAGAGTACAAGTGAGAGGAGTGCAGACATGTGGATCTGCATCCCGTCGCTCACTTGAAGCGAATGATCTCCTCAGTGGACAGTCGGATGAGCTGGTTGAAGTCGAACTGGATGTACTTCCTCCAGTAGCGTCGGTCCCTGCCGTAGGTTTGAGCTGGGTAACAAGGACTGGCTGAAACAGAGATGGTGCATCGACCTACTTGAAACACACACGTGGATCCACACAGGACAACCTGCTGCTGGTTTAACAGAAATCATCTTACTGGTACAATTTATAAGATATTCGCCTCCGTCAATCACATTGCCACGCTCACAATTTATTCATTGATCCTCTACCTCCCTCTAGAGGGCTTGAGGTGCAGAGCTGTTATAGAGCAAAGCGTCGTACGCTCTTTGAGCTCATCGAAATGATGCAGTCTGCAGTTGCCTGTGAGCCAGAGTTAAGCCTGTGATCGCCCTTACGCATACGTACTGTGAGCGCCGTGTGCCCTCACCTATGCCGTGCAAGATCCTAGCGACAGCTCTCCCAGAAAACTTCTCATCACTTCGGTAGGAGAGAAAACTCCTGATGTCCGCTCTGATCTGGTTCTCCCAGTCCGTCAACTGAAGAAACACGCAAACGCACAAGTAAACTACGTCATTGAGGACAGAATTTAAACTGTTGACTCCGGATAGCCACAGAGTGCGTTTGACCTTGTGTTTGTCGAGCTCCTCGATGTCCACTGCTGCGGCGACACCTTGGTCTCGCCTCTTGTCGAAGTACTCGAGAGAAGGCCCTTCAGCTGGCGACTGCGACTCTCATCCAGATCTTCAAGACAGGACTCTGCACTTTTGAAGGCGACGCTGCAACACGACGCACACGCAAAAGTTACACATGGACACCAGGCAATGAATGAATTTAACGATGCAATAAACCGACGGTGTGTACCTCCTGAAGGCCTTGAAGCAGGCAGTCAGCTGGTAAAGCTGCGTTCTCTCTTGGTTCAGCACTCGATTATGGAGGAATTGACAGACTCTGTCCATCTCCTCGTCGCTGAGGTCACCAAAGGACCGGAAGTAGAACGATAGGGAGGACATTTCAACGTGGACTCCGCTGCGTCCGCCAACTGAACCAGAAACGTTAATGATTCTCTGGTAAGTGGCTCTATTTGGCTTAATTTATACAGTACAGAACATGCAGGAACGTGGTCCAAGAGGACAGATTGAACACAGCCAGTCCAACTGCACCAGTATGATTAACCACAGTGGGACATTTCATTCAAACTATGGCCCTGATTTTCCTGCTGTGTTTCCATTTGTGCGAATATTTCCTGTTGTTTTAGTGCATTCACATACCACTGCTCAACTGCAGCTGTCTGACTCCTCTCTTCACCAGAGGAAGCTGCCACCCCATAGTGTCCGCCACCTCGACCACATCAAACTCCAGCTGATCCAGGGTCTCCACCCGCTCGCCTGCCATCCGCTTTCTGGCCAACACCACGGCAATCGGGTGGCAACTGGGGAACCGGTTGAACAGCGTATGTCATGTAAACTGCGCATTTATGCGTCTTTTCAGGGGCCTGTGGAAGAGCATCCTGCCCAAAAACAGAGTTGTCCTACATTTTTGTGATTTTCTGGAGCTGTCTCGGTCCACCGTAGCAGCTGACTTTACACACACAGAAAGCGTCGGGTGGAGAAGTTCGACAAAGCGCTGGGGATGCAGCTCCAGGTAGCAGAGCAGCGTTTCTACACCTAAAACGAATGTGTTGAATGAGTCCGTAGGTCAACGCCACTCGTTTTGCGCTTTTTGTTGATGGTGCGTGCCCTTCTGTGGCATCCCCCACTCACCTTCCTCTGTGATGTCCAGAGCCTCCACGGTTTCCTGAATGGGAATCGCTCTCTCGTGCGTGTGACACACCCGCTCTCTGGGCCAATCGCTGTTTTCCTCTTCCTGGTCCCTTCGCCAACCGGCAGCTTCTTCCGCCTCCACGTCCGTGCGCCGCGTGGAACCGGCAGCTCTTTGTTCAGCGGTCTGCTCTTTCTTCTTCTCCCCTTGGTCACCTCCATCCTCTCGCCGGCCCTCGGGGGACGTTCCCGCTGCATCGGTGTGCGACGACTCCTTGCAGTTAAAACAACGTCACGTTATTTGGGTTTGTTTAAAAAAAAAAAATCAGTTTACTGCATTTCAATGGTCTTTTGTTGGGTGAAAGAAGAAGGACCTGCGCGGTAGAGACTGCCGGAGTGTCTGTGTGTACTGTGTGCTGCTGAGTGTGAGCATACAGGCTGCTCTCCTGATCACACGCATCCATCATCTCCATCAGCTCTGAATCTTCGATGTCCTTCACACAAAGACAGTTTAGTTTTATTGTTTTACTGCCACAACGTATTTATTTAAACCAAACACA